>NDXB01003255.1:306285-317017 GCA_002631895.1 Agapornis roseicollis | reverse complement strand
CATAGTTTTTTTTTTTTTTGGTTTATTAATTATTTTTTTTTTTTTTTTTTTTGACCATGAAAACCTGCATTGAAAGAAAAACTAACAAAATCAAGTAACTATTTTATATTCTACTTACTACCACCCAAAACACTCTCAAGGCATGTTTTGAAAGAGCACTGTCACTAGTCAGGTCTTGCTTGACTATTCAGACAACTGTTCCAATGTCCACAAATGTCTTGCAATATTATGCTTTTGAATGTTGAATTCTACTGAAATCTGAGCCTGTGCTTGTATGTATATGTGTGTGTGTATGTATAAAAAAATATATAAATACTTTAGATGTTTATATTTAGCTATATATTAGTTTTATGTTTTTTTTCTGTGTTTACATACATATACATATATATATATAAAAACCTATGAAAGCTAGTGGGTTTTACTTTTAAAAACAAAAGCAAAAAATCCCTGTAAATCCTAAGTACCTGGAAAACTTCTTCAGCTCTTTAAGTAGTCACTTAACCTCTCTGGGCTTCACTTTACTTGGTTCAAATTGGTTTCCTGCCTTTGCAAGTTGAGAACTGTTTCTTTCTACAGCTGTTTCAGTACTGTGTTGAGGAGTGCAGTTGCAGAACCCAGCTGTGGCCCTGCATGTTCTGATTTCCTCCCTAGAAGAACAAGCTACACAACGCAGAATAGGGTTCACCCCATGATTTCGTTGAGAGTATACATCGGACATTGTCAGAAAAGCCATGAAGTGTGCTCACTTCTGTTTCTCTCTTCTTTCCCTTGGCCTGCCCCATGCAAGTTATGGCTATTGAACGCATGCATGCACATTCCCATTCACTTTTCAGCTGTCGTGTGCACTTCTGTCAGGTCAAGGCAGGTTTGTACACTGTAGAGGTCAATGCTATCTAGTTATAACTCACTAATATCATACGTGCATTTTAAGTACTAATGCTGTAAATTTGATATTCCAAACATCCTCAGGATGAATGTGGTCATTTGCTATAGATATTATTTTGCTTTCAAGGAAAAGTTCACATAAAAATAATGGCATTTATGGTTCTTCATGGATTAGGATAAAGAACAAACACTTCATTGTTTTTATTATTGCTCAGGACCTGTTCAGTAAACAGAAGGGTTATTTAGAGGAAGAACTCGACTACAGGAAACAAGCTCTGGACCAGGCATACATGGTAGGAGAAAAACAGTCATTACATGTTCATGTTTGAAAAGATTTGATAAAATACAGGTTTTCTTTTTTAATTATAAACAAGGTTCTTTTTTAGTTGATTTCTTTTTCTGTCAGACTAGGAAATCAAATATTACTTACATAGAGACTTAGGAAATGGATTATAGTATTTAAAAGTATAATGTTTTTACAATGCATTGTTTTTTTATTCTAAAATATGTGAACATATTGTTAGTACATCTGGAATGGGAAGTGCTGGTTTATGTGTCCAGAAAACCATGACTGGTAAAACACACCAGAAATTATAGTTAGAACTTTTTCAATATTGCTTTTCCCTAAACATTTGTAAATATTACTGCTGCTAACCTCCTACCTTAAGTTGGGAATGCCTGCTCTTCCTATGCAGTTCCTCCCTGTGTGGTCCTATTCAACATTACTAGTTTTCAAAAAGGGAAGCTGCAACCTTGCCTCCTCTCAGGCTAAGCAACAATTGGGAACTGGTGAAACTACACATCCAACTTTGTTCATAATGGGACTTCAGGAAATGCAAATATAATGACCTAAAGAATTATTATACTTTGTAAATATCTCTTATGAGGAAAATGCGTTCAGAAAGGAAGCAAGGTCTGGTGCTCAGAGCAGATAACAGAAATAAAAGCAAGCAGGTTCTATTTCTAGCACTGTGACCTTGGGCAAGCCATTTAACCTCTATGTGCAGCTGTTTATGCATCACTAATATGGATAGAATTACCTACCTCACAAAGGTGTTATGAGGGCTAAAGGGATGATGTCAGATGCTCTTGATCCAAGTATTGTCAGTTTGGATGCTGTTTTTTAATAGCATCATACTAACCCAAATAATCAGGGATCACTGCCATGATATCCTTCTTCTTTTACTCTTGGGAATACAGTTCTCCATGTGAATGTGAAGGTCTCCTGTGCTCTCTGCTTTGCAAGTACTGCTGTTTTGGTTGATGCATGAGAATCTGGTTAGCAATCTGACAAATGGCAAGAGACTGTTGAGGGATTAGTGTTCTTCTCTTCATTGCTGATGGCAACTTGGAACTAAGCCAGTCACGTAGACGTTCAGTAATGGATGGCAGGATAGTAGGACCAGAGAGAGGGAGACAGTAAGATTTGTTTTTCACAGTTCTCCCTAAGGGCTTTGTATTTTACAGGTTAGCATAACAATTCAGTTGCAGTTGAAGGAAATCTGTTAGTTTGCATTAATTTTGTAATGTTCTGTATCAGTAGTTGGGGTTTTATCAGTGATTGAATGCACACTTGTCATCTCATTCTTTCTTAAATAATAGAAAGCAATCATTTACTAGAATGGGAAGCATCGCCTGGGTGTAAATCACTGCTGGGACTCTACATGTACTCTGTGTGGAATGCTCCTCACTGCTCACAACTGCTGCTTTCTGTCTACCTGTCTGTGTCTGTCGTTCCCTCCTGCCTAAGGCTTCACTTGCTAGCCTTCTCCTCTAGCTGTTTGTGGGTCATTTGCTTGCTGGATTCAAACGGCAGCCTGTCTGTATGTGATTTGGGTTGCATTAGAAAATCCAGGAGCTGGAAGCCACGCTGTATAATGCCCTGCAGCAGGATCCAGGAAGGTGGGCAAGCGAGTCGCTGACTGAAGCCCAGAGGGAGGATTTGCGAGCTGCAGTGGAGAAGGTGCGGCGGCAGATCCTGAGGCAGAGCCGTGAGTTTGACAGCCAGATCTTGCACGAGCGAATGGAGCTGCTGCAGCAGGCACAGCAGGTAATCCTGGTTCCCTTTCCTCCCCCTTGTTGGTGTTACCTCTGTGATTGCCACCACTGCCCATTCAACAGCATCGCTTCACCCTCACTTTGTTGAGTTATGCTTAGTCTATTTGTATTGCTCCTCTGTCAAGGAGATAAGGACCCGGCTGTGCTGGGCATGGAACACAAAATGAGTCACTGTCTCACTGCAAGGTCCTGTTGCACCATCTGTTTCATGTGTGTACAACCACACAGTCTTCCACAGGACTCCAAGGGGAGCTTGTTGCAAGTTTAAGGCTTAAATTAGAGAAAGACAAATGGAACATTGTAAGAGCATGAAAAGGTATGAAAAGAGGAAATGCAGAAGCAGCAGATCCAAGAGTCCAGCTTTCTTATCCCTCCCACTGCCCTTTACTTCTTTTAGCTAATTGTGAAATCTTTTAAATAAAACCCAAAAAACTACACACACACACACACACACACAGCCAAACCAAGATGTTTCTCAAAAGGCCATTCACAAGCCTTCCCATGTTTAAATCAATTCAGAAAAGCCTTGTTTGTCTAAATCACTTTCTTAAGGACAAATATTGACAACCTGAATTAAGGTAAGGTCCTGGCCTATGGAAGAGTGGTAATTATTTACCACTGGTAGGATTGCTAGTTTTTCTGTGCAGATATTCATGGAAAGCAGAGTTGCATTTCTCAGGGTGTTAATTATTCCAGCCATAATCATTGTTCCTTAGGATTTTGGTTCCCCTTTACAGCATCCTCTGGAAGCTGCACCCTCATAGTAGAGAATTTCTTCGTTATATGTAATCTAAATCTACCCTTTTTCAGTTTAAAGCCACTCCCCTTGTATTAACCCCCTCACTAAACATCCTTGTAAAAAGTGTCTCTAGCTTTTTTATCTGCTTGTGGTGTCAGTGTTAGAGCTGTGCTCTGACTTCACTCAGGTCTCCTTTCTCTATTCCTTCACTATGTCCCCCTGGTTTAGAACACGTAACACTGAGATCAGGAGATGATTTTTTTTAATGGGTGTCAGATAAGCAGTGGTGAAGAGAAAGCTGGAGAAGGCAGACACCAGCTGTTGCTAAAGTGTCAGAGGCAGAGAGTAAATATATGCAATTTGTTAAATAAAGATGGAGCCAGAAGTGATTAGCTTAGTGTTATTAGTGTAGCTGAAAATTAGTGAGAATGGGGTTTTGTTGCTAGTCTCAGGCAGTTCAATTTGCTAGCCGGACTGTTGGGGTTTTGTTCAAAACAGTAATGCAGTGCTTTTCAGTGACATTTAATGGGTATGAATGATGATGCGTGTTGACTAATGCCTGTACACCTAAATATATACATTTTCAGTTTTTTACATCAGACTATATACAGTTTGGCCCTCTGCTTCCACCATACATAAAGCTTGACGCTGTTTGGCTAGGACCTTTTTGCAACCCTTGTCGGAGTGCATTTTTTGGAAACACCTGTGCAGAGCTGCTAAATTGGACTCACATAGCATTGGCACATAGGAATGAAAACTAGGTGTAGATTTGTGGAGTGAAAAATTTGTTCCTGAGGACTCAAAATCAATACTATGCACATATCAGGAGTGTAATCTGGACTATGTTCTATTTGGTCCCTGTGGACTGTTCCCTATCATTCAGAGCAGTTTAGGTGCATATCTGGAGAACATCTTCAGTTTGAGTGCAGTTCATGTATTCACAGATTGTTCCACATTATAAAGCTAAATATGACGAGTGTGGAAGAAAACTTCACTCCTGCCCTAAACAAAAATGCTAATATAAAGGTAACCTCAGTAGCCTTGGATGTTTATGTACCTGTTTCCAAATATATTTTGTAGTGTGTCATTAGAGTTTTATATTGTACCAATCTCATTAGACATGCCAATGCTACAAGCCTGCAGGAGACATTAAATGGAATTCTACTGTTTAAAAAGGAGCTAAGCATTTTAGTCATCTATTTTTTAACCCCCTGTAGTAGACAACAGAAGAACAGACCCCAGTGGGCAAAGATGCCCGTTAATTTGCCTGGGATGTGGGAGACTGCATTTGAAATGCTTTGCTCAGTTTCTTCTCAGCTGTTATTTCTTGAAGGTAGTCTTTGTGGGTTGTTATGGGGCCAGTGGTCAACACTAATAACCTAATAGTTGTATGCAAATATGTATGCCTTAAAAGCAAGCAAGCAGGACAGCCTAGCATGGATCGTAGTGTCACAGGACTAACTTCCATAGGATTACAGTCATCCACACTGGTTGAGGACAGAAGCTGAATGCTACACAAACGAAGCCATAGTTGTGTTGGGAGAATCCTAATGTATGAATGAAGCTGTTCTATATAGACTACATCCATAGACACTATATTAAATTAATTCCCTCTTTTCTTTTTACATTTATGGCCACCAGAGTTTTTGCTGGAATTGTAACATTAGGAAACACCCATTACACATTATTCTGGCAAATAATCTAGACCTGGATATATCTGGACAGTCTGCATTGCCTTTAGAGTCAGCACTACCCTTCTTACTCTCTGTAGTGAAGTTACAGAGAATGATGATGCCTGATGGACCTGCAAGACTTAATGGAGAATGTCTTTGCTGCAAACACTCTCAAACTTCCCATGAAGCAGAAAATATATATTAAAGACTCCACATTCTCTGAAATCCTTAAAGTTTGATCACTTTTTGGTCACTTCCAGAAGACGTGGTTTTTTGCTTCTATTACTGTCTCGTAAGGCAGTCTGCCTGATAAAAGGGCTCCAAAAGAGCAACTCTGCTTATCCCAGCAGACTGGCTACATCCTTCTCTGAGTCAGAGTTTCTGTGTCAGACATAGAGAATGAGGGTCCAAGAAAATCTGATTATGGAGAAGGAGTTCTCTCCTTCTGCATGTAAATGATCCTTGACCATACGGCAGGATGCAGATTGGCAAGACATGATAAACACTATCGGTGGGTCTGTAAGGTTTCGTTATTGGTGAACTGCTTTGTGCAGGGACTTTGAGGATTTAGCCTGGGAGATGCTGGTTTTCCAAAGCTGGTGGAATGTACTGTCTGAAAGGGACAGGGATGAGCACAAGAGAGTGAGTAAACTGTTCAAATGTAAGTCTGTGCTGCTTTATGTGTTCTGCTTTGTTTGGATATAAATCCCTAATTCTTAACCACTGGGTATTGACTTGGTTCCAGTGAAATAAATATAATTCAGGATGTTAGGCCCTGTTTTATGTTGGTAGGTCTGTTCATCTTGGCAACGTATAACCCCTCATTATTATTGTTCATTAAAGTAATATAATGGAACTACCCACGTATACCCATTGTGTGTTAAAGAAAACAGGCCTCTGTGGATCCAAATTAGACAGACTGTGTGAAGAGATCTGCTTGCTAAGACATACAAACTTTTTTTAAACACAGGGTGCAACATGCAGGTCTGAGGCACAGATCCTCAGCTGAAGCTTATTGGTAGTATTCCCTCTAAGTCAGAGAAGGTGCTTTGATGTACACCATCCTCTCTATTAGAGGAGGCAAAATACGGTAGTTAAAAACCTGTCATGAGCAGCTTGTGATATTTGCTTCTAGCTATAGGGTATGTGCAGTTCAACTGCCATTCTTGCTTAATTTGCCATTAAAAATGTCTCCCTGTACTGCACACTGTTATTATAAGCATTTGTAAATCAGTGTCTGATTTATTTTTAGTAAGACTTCATTTAAAAGTAACATTTGTGCTTTAGTCAATGCAGAAGCATTATTTCTGTGCATCTTAGAAAATCATTGCTAGCAGGTACTGTTAAGGAGGTTAACTTCAGATATATTGTCTGTATATATAGTAAGTTAAGCCATTTCTAAAGAGAAAAAAATATGTTGGTGTAGCTGTAAAAACCATCTCTGAGGAAAACCACTTTAAATGAAGCAATACATCATGTTTCTGAAGTACTGATGTTAACTCCTTAATTAAGCAAACTAAAGAAAACCAAACCACACATTCTCCCCNTAAAGAGAAAAAAATATGTTGGTGTAGCTGTAAAAACCATCTCTGAGGAAAACCACTTTAAATGAAGCAATACATCATGTTTCTGAAGTACTGATGTTAACTCCTTAATTAAGCAAACTAAAGAAAACCAAACCACACATTCTCCCCCCCAAAAAAAAAAAAAAATCAAAAACCAAACCCAAAACAAAAAAGACCAAAGGACCTCCCAAAAAACAACACAAAAATTCCACACACTATCCTGGTTTGATTGCCTTAAAAATATATTGTAATTATGTTATCGGCCAAAATAAGTAAATATTTAAAGGTCAAATTATACTTGCTATAAACCTAGTAGCTTGAAATATATTCCTGTTGATTTGACTGTAGCTACTTCTGCAGTAAGAAACTGTGGAATGTCATCAGAACAAGGCTTTAAATTAGGATAGATTAACTCAAATTGCACTGTTTAGAAGTATTCACATGTGAAGAAAATTCATAATAGAAATAGACTTTATTCTGATTTTAATTGAAGTTATTTTAAACAGAAAAAGAAGCTAGATAATCCTTGAAGGACAGCAGATTGACACACACTCATTTCCAAATATGGCTGCTTCCAGTCAGAGACGGATTTCATTAGAGGAATCCAGTAACTACCCAGAGCAACATTAACTTGTATGAAATTGTAAGAAAGAGGAAATAGAAAAGATCAGTTAGCTCAATGTGTCAACAAAAATTGTGAAACTATTTTCCCTCTGAGTTCCACTATGGTACTGCACCATGTTGCAGGTGTTTTATACTAATGAATTAGAATGTTCCTGAATGAAGCTGTTTTGCAGAGTAAAACAAATTAACACTTCAGTTCTAGACCTGAATATAGCTATCATTGCTGAAAGCAACCAAAAACATACAGAGTGGCTGAAGGCAACTCCAATCCTGAAGAGTTGGAATATAGCTGTAAATATTTTAACTATATTTTCTTTAAACTATAACACTTACTCCTATGACCAGGTTGTACTATTCATTGGTAATAAAAGCAGACATTGCCACTTTATTGGCATGTCTTACTAGAAGCCAACATAGGACAATCCTTTAGGACAGAACAGGTATAACTCAAAGCTGACCTCTTTATGTCACTGGCATGGAGAAGGATTTACTTGAAGTGAGATGCCTCAGGCACTTTTTTCATGGACACCAAGGAGAATTCAGAAGCAGTGATGTCTTTTTTTCATCCTCAAATGTCAAAATGTAAATATAGCTCGAAATTGAGAAGCACTGGACTGGTTTCCTTCACTAAGTTTCTTCATTCCATTTTTTTTTTTTTTTTTCCTGACCTGAAGATCCAAGTTCTTGCTGCTTAAAGGTCAAACAAGGGTATAGTGGATGACATAAGTCCATGAGTTCTCCCTCGTGTCATATAGGGAGGACACCTTTTTCACACTGGGAGAGTAGTTTGCTTACAAAACCGCGGGGTTGGATGTCATCATATCTGTAAGATCATATTGGCTCAGCCATTTAGATGTATATTTGCATATTCTTTTTTGTTGGTGGTTTTCAGTTGGTTGTTTTTTTCCTTGAAAACCTTCATTTGAATAAGTTAATTCATTAATACAGTAATAGCCAGTGTGAAGTAGGAAGCTGAGGTTTGCCATTTGATATACCACAGATGTTCAGGGAAAGTTTGAATAAATAAAGCAGTTATTCTGCTCCCCTTTGCTGTGTAATCTGTTATGGTTGATAGGCCATCTATTTTTCATCCAAGGAGAATTATTAATGTTTGACTGGGAAGTCTCCTGAGAAAAGGAGAGGGAGGATGCTGTGTTTAGTGTTCCTCATTGATAAGCATGAGGAGGTGTTGTCTTAAATTTGTCTTCTTTGGCACATTACCTTGTGTCAGAGAGGACAAATTAAAGACAACACTTGTGCAGAGAGGTCAAGACCTCACAGCTTTGTCACAACATTTAGAAAGCAGTTAATATTATTGCTAAGGTTATTTACACAACAATTGTGGAAAGTCTAAGATCATTTTACATCCAAATCTGTATAGATATGATCTGTTTAAATGTGTTTGGTTTAAATCAGAAGTGTTAAAATGCTAGCAAAGTTCGTTTGCAGCTGTTTGCATACAACTGTACATGAAGAAGAATACATGGAACAACTAGTGATTTTATTTTATTTTTTCCAATTATTAATGTTTGCAATTGAGAAATGTTCCATGCTTTGCTCTTCAACATGTAGTAGGTTACTGTTGATAATGCATTTTTTTTGTATGCATGAATTGCTCTTAAAGACATATAATAGCATAGCTGCTTGTCATCTATATACATTAAGCACATCATGACTAGGCTAATCATAGTTGACCTGTAGTATTGATTAGTCATGCAGGAGTGAATATTGAGTATTTCAAGGCATCATTGCTTTGAAATTGATGCTGTAATGACATTATCACAATATACTTCTGTAATTTCCCACAGATGACATGCATAGCAGATGAGACTTGTGTATATCTTCTATATATTTATGCTTCAGATCAAACCATGCCTGCTTTGTTAACTTTCTTAGTGATGCTGCTCATCTGAGTAAGTGATTACAGCAGGACTGGTGTAATAATACCTACAAAATATCTGAAAGGTCTGTTCCCTTTGTCCTAAACAAGGTATGATTGAGGTTGTACTCAAGAGCAGCTGTGTGCCTTAAAGAAATCTTAGAATCAAGGAAACTCTCATCTGAAGTTTGAATGCTGAAATCCATGCATCTGAAATCGTGAACACTCTATGATTCTTAGGAAAGACCAGTAGGAGCTGAGGAAAGGTAAATCTAAAAGAGAAAGTGTTGTGAAATTTATTACAGAAGTGAAGATTAAATGTGTCTTCATATGCACGATTCATGCTTGTGTCATAAGTATTATATGGAAATTTGCTATTGAAATATCAGAATGAGAAATAGTCTAAATTTAATGCTAAATAAATGGACATGATGCTTTTTTTATTCTTTCCTGATTATGAGTTTTGGTTGTCAAGGAGTCAATTTTAAAATGCTGAATTTGTTTTGTCTTCTGAGTTTACGCAAACTGAGAATTCTGCGTAGATATGTCTAATAGGCTTTAACTAGTTTTTCCCCAAATGAAAAACAATAGGACAGTTGATATTCTTCTGTTAGATATCAATGTATGATGCAGTTTTACCATAGCATAAATTAAATATATAGTGGTAAAAAGAAATCAAGCTTGCTAGTAAATTCTAATCCCAGTTATTTTAAGATAAATGCATTTATGAAATTCACTGTTTTACTAATAAGAAATATGTGATTGAATACATATACTGAAAAATGCATCAGTGTACCTGGAAGGCAAATAAATAAATTACAAATGCATAATAAAGATTAACAAGAACGTTCTTTCTACTTCAGTAACTATTAATTGGATTATCATGGTTGAGACCATGAACACAGAAAGGAATGAAATTTTTATCTGCTATGGAAAGAAAGACCTTGGTAAGAATCAGAAAGGTACAGTGTATCTAAAATGATCTATTATTATCATATTCAACTGGCTGAAATTTATAGTAATTTTTCATTCATAAAGTAAAGCAAGATGGCAAAAAACAAAAAAACCAACTCAGCTTGAGCTAATGCTGTTACAGTGTGCTTGCTTGTTTCTTTATGACCATTATGCAAAATCCACTCTAGGAATACGGGTCTAAAGGGAACATATAGATTCCTGAATCCACACCCCCTACAGTAGCAGATCCAACAGTGTGAGTTGTTGGTAGTTACCTGTGCAAGTTGTATTGTAAACACAGTTGAGGTTTTAAACAGCTGTTAAAATGCATTAGATTAAAAAAAAAAAAAAAAAA
>NDXB01003255.1:236628-306179 GCA_002631895.1 Agapornis roseicollis | reverse complement strand
ATTGAGGTTTTAAACAACTGTTAAAAAGCATTAGATTAAAAAAAAAAAAAAAAAACAAGAAAGTAGTCTGTTTTCACTAAGGATTTTATCCATCAGGTTAGTGATTTGAATAGCTAAAGGCAAGTACATATTCATCTTTGTTTAAATTTATACAAGTAGCGTAGTTATGCTGTTCACATTATTAAAGATCTTACCTGCAGATTGAAAATGCAGGTCATATCTGATACAGTCCATCCATGGTGCCTATCCTGTGAGTGTACATCAACCTGAATCATTCCAACATTTGAGAGCTGAGGACTAAGCAGCTTAGCAAATCCTTCTTTGTCTGCTTTGTGCTAAAATTATCAAATTGTTTTCTTGGATTTGCTGATGAATGTAAATCCAATAAGAGAGTGTCACAAGAACTATTAAGGTGATTTCTAAACCTCCTGATTAGTACATCCTTGTGCTTTCACAAGTATAGTAGCTTGGCAAGGAACATATTTTGCTGCCAGGTAAATGGATGTTTTTGATGTTGTTGTCAGTAAAACAGTATGTTTGTTGAGATGGGCTCTTACACACTTATATAGGAAACAAGAGCATCAGTTCTGCAGCTTGACACCTACATGAAGCATAATGTGGTCACCGTTGTCTGAAAGACGAAATGTGTCACAAAAGTCTCTTTCCTGGTAGCATTTTCCCCATTTGGCAAATAAACGTGGTGATTTGAAGCCATCCAAGATGTTGTCTCAGAACAAAATAACTGGCTAATGCTGTAAATGAATTGGAGAAGACATAGAAGAATGAGAGACATAAGAAGTATTGGAGAAGAAGGCTTGAATGAAATTCACTTTGTCTAGCCTGCACCACTATCCAATAAATAGAAAACACTGAAATTCTCAGAATCTGTGTTTGCTGCTAAAAAGGTCAAACCCCTGGAATTTGTGTAAGGGAGCATGTAATTGTAGAGAGATATCAGCATTTGAGGTATCATGATAGAAAAACTAAAACAAATGAGAAACATTTTGGTTGTTTGGTAGAGGAAATTTGGACCTAGCATCTTAGAGTAGTAGAGCACTTCATAACATATTATAGCAATTTTTTTCTTTACAATGCTGAAATTCCTCCTATGACAAACTCTCAAAATTATGACAAATCATTACCGGGCTGATTTATTGCCTCCAGCAGACAAATTATAGCTCTGAGACTGCAGTCCAGGGCTCACTGAGCTCAGCAGAAGGATTTGCATTTATTTCAGCACTCCTCTACAATGGGCACTATATTCATGGAAATGGTATTTAATGTAGATGGGTTGCTATTATAACACAAACTGTGCACACATACTTCATGTGGACTGTCTGGAAATGCAATTAACTTTTTTCTTTAAGAGAGCAATATTTTTTGCTTTGGTTAGCTATTCAATAATGTCAAGCAATGGAAGTGAAGAGCCATTGTTTCTACTATCCGGTTCATGATTTGTATTTAGGATCATAGAATCACAGAATAGTTAGGGTTGGAAAGGACCTTAAGATCATCTAGTTCCAACCCCCCTGCCATAAGCAGGGAGCTTTCTTTGCTCTGTAATAGAAGCTGAGTTTTCTAAGCCTGTGTGACTGCAATTTCTCTGCTAGTGAAAGTAGTGTAATAGTCCCAGGCATGCACCCATTGGCATGCTATTTGCACTTCACCTAAGCCTTGATTCTGCAGACATCCCAGAGATGTGGCTTGCAACCTTGAGATTGCAGTATAGCCACAGGAGCCAGACCATGCTAAAAATTACAGACATTTCTGTACATTTCTAAGTTTACCAAAGAGAAGTAATTGCTTAAGTGGATAATTGCACTATTTCCCAGAAAAATGAACTTTCCATCATAAGGCGAAAGGAAACAAGGATTATGAGCACTTGCAAGGACTCTCCTGCACATTAGTTATCTTCTGCTGAGAAAAATGTGTAACTTCCCACTTTTGGGCAATTTGACAGCCCTCTGAGCACTGGGGATTGAAGAGGAGAGGTGGTACATGATCACTGCAGTCAGTGAACATATAATTTATACAATTGGAAGTGTCTGATGATAAACTTCCCTTTTACAGCTCTGTTAGGTAACATCACACATGATGCCATATTAGGTGTTCTTTAGCAGGCTTTCAGTCTTACGCTTGCCTTTGAACTATAGACTTCCAAAGCAAATGTATGCTTTAGCTGCCTGAACTTTCTGGTTGTTCTCTCTCTTATCTAATTGTTAGCATTTTTAGGATGTCCATCACGGTTATAGCTGTATCACCTGCCTTTGTATATATAATGCATACATAACTGCAAGTAAGAAAAATTGTATAATGGAACTTAAAAGTCTGCTCAAATTGCAGTTAGGTAATGAGTAAGGCATGTGTTGTACACCTTTAGCATCTTTGTTCTGTAGCTGTCTGGAAATGCAAATAGATTTCAGAGTTGAGCCTCACTCCTGACAGAGCTGAAGCTGCTGTTCCAGCTGTAGTTTGGCCAGCAGAGCCATCTGCTGTCAACTCAATACAGCAGTGTGGCCTTTCTGGCCCCTGCTGCTTTCTGCTTGTTTGCAAGCACTTACTCAGAAATGGCAGCAAATTCACTGCTAGAGGAAGGATGCTTCATCAGGTGGTTGCCTGCCATACTGAAAAGGATGCTTGTCCAATTCTGGAGAGCTCTGTGCAAGTGAAGGCAGTAACAGGGAGTATTCACAAATCCACCTCCAATCATCTAGAAGTTTCATGAGATTCTATTTGCTATCATAATAAAATTAGTAACAAGTTAGTATTCATGGTTTTGGCAGGTTGGTTTGGAATGTGGGAGAGGTGGACAGTATTAAGAATCCATGTCCATAATGTTTGTGCTCTTCTCTTTCATGGTTCCAGTCTCACTGCACTGTTTTTGCTTCCCTGTGGCTCTTTGCCTATAGTAACTCCTTTGTGTGGCCTCATGATTTGACAGCACATTGTTATTCTCATGAATCCTGTCAGTCCTGAAAAAGTACACCCATGTGACTGGAGGACAGCTATTAACCATAGGAACACAGGGACCACTAGGAACCAACAAAACCCTGCTCTATTTTGTCTCTAATCCTCATCTAGCGCTAGGGCTTTTAAAGGAAACATAAACACTGTGCTTGTTTTGGGTTATCTATCCATATCTTCTACCCCTTCCTTTTTAAAAACAGAATAAGCAAACGAAAAGCCTGTGGCTTTCTTCTCAACTGAGACTTCTCAACCTTTTGAGAGCAAGATATAATAGATTTTGTTGCTTCTTTGTATAGTTTTTGTGCAGTTAAAAATGAGTTAGATTTACCCTGCATGGTTACTGTGAGCCATGTCAAGGATAGAGCTGATTGTATCTTTTATATCACAACTGTTATGACTTTAGATGATGTAGTAAGAAAAGCTTGACTTAGTGATAGTCAATTTATTCCTCAAAGCATGAGAGGTGGTGGAATTTCTTGATAACAATGATATAATTCTGTGTGATTTGCTTGCTTTTGCAAACATAAACAAATCAGAATTCACTGGAAGCATCTAATCAAGTGCTGAAAACCTGAGAGTCCACAGCTTCTTGATTGCTAATTATTGTAAACAAAAGAAACCATAGATAAAGGTGTAAATACTTATAGTGAATCTCAAGCAGTCCTGCCTTTGGTCTTAATTAGCATGTGTAATGTTTTTGTAACTTCCTTCTCAGTAGGCTGTTATAACCTTTGGCTGAGGAACATTTCTTGCTATTTTCTAGAAAATACTTTTTTTGTCAAAGCCAGGATTGCTTCATGTAGCTTACATCTATTTTTTAAAGTCATATTTTTTTGAAATTATCTTTGTATGCTGAGGATGATCATAGAATCAAAGAATGATTGGGTTGGAAAGGACTTTAAGATCATCTAGTTCCAACCCCACTACTATGGGCAGGGATGCTTCATACTAGACCATGTCCCCCAGGGCTCTGTCCAACCTGGCCTTGAACACTGCCAGAGATAGAGCATTCACAGCTTCCTTGGGTAGCCTATTCCAGTGCCTCACCACAATGCTATAAAAGCAGCTAGGTACAATGGAGAAAAATAATTCTCTTTCTGTTAAATACCATATGCA
This sequence comes from Agapornis roseicollis, assembly GCA_002631895.1. NCBI lineage: Eukaryota > Metazoa > Chordata > Aves > Psittaciformes > Psittacidae > Agapornis > Agapornis roseicollis. The sequence goes on along the minus strand of NDXB01003255.1, from coordinate 302,096 downwards.
GGTGTAAATATGCCTTTTTTTTTTCTTCCTGTCAGTATATTGCATATGTACATTTATGTTTTAAAGCAATATCTGTGGTTAAATGAAAATAAATTAGTTAAGTCAGATTTTTCAGGATATATAAATAGCTGAGCTAGGCTGGTAACCTTCTAGTGCTGACCCTGTGCAGTCAGAGGGTGTTGGTGGGAATAGCTAAGACCACTTCATCTTCCTGGGTAATCCTCCCTACAGTGTTGCAGAGGAAATCAAGTAAATAACTAGAAGTAAACTCCAATCTTTGATACCTGATGGAAAATTCCAGGAGTTGTGGTTTAGAACAAATTCTGACCTGTCTAGGTTTGAGCTCTTAATGTCTGTAGTAAATTTGGTTACAAATCCCTGCTTATTTGCAGCGTAAGTCTTCTGCCATTGTGATTCCCAGTGATATAAGGGGAATACTAGCTGTTTAAAGAGTGGTCACCTGATTTTAATATATTATCCTTATATGGCAAGCCTGGAATAGGTCTACATACACACACACGCACACACACACACATATATATGTAAATATCTGCCCTATTGACTATATCCACCCTCTATATATCCTCATTGCTGATACAAATCTAGCTGTTTTGAGGATTTTCTGTAGATTTTTCACTGATTCAACCCTGTGTGTATTCTGTTTCAATTGCTAGATTGTCTTTGTACTTATGCTGATGATTAAGAAAGTATGTATTTCTTCATTTTAAAACAGTTTCCTAAAGCAATTCTCTTTTATTCCACCAAGCTTAACAATTGTAATGGTTTATGGGTGGGAGTTCAAAAACAGAAGCTTCGGCATCTTGGTTTTTTAGAGCTATTCTGAATAGCTGGAGAGAATAGCTGAACAGCAGTAATCTTGTGAAAAGCTTAACAATTCACAAGGGAGTAATAATATCTCAAATTTTACTTAATTAACAGAATTCCCTAATCTGAAAAATGCTGTCTTATTCTAATTAGGATGTTCTTTCACAGAAGAACTAAAGAACTTTTGTTGTAAACCCTGAGGTGAGAAAGCCACCAGATGTTCAGGGACTCTTTTATATTGCTTTTATTCTGGAGGTGAGTTCTCAGTAAATATTGAAAAAAATATCTCACATGATAAATCCTGAAGGTGAAAATGGAGTTTTAAAGTATTGTTTCTCTCCACTTATTTCACCATGGCCAAATTTTACCACAGAGCATAGCAGGACCCTCAGACAATTGTAGTCTCTCACTCAGATCTGGGATGTGGTTTGAAGTAGGAATCAACATAACTGAAATGAGTGGGAGAGAAACAGGAGTATAACCTGATGGATCAGAGATCTCAGAGGTAATTACACCTGTGTGCTTCTCATCCCATGGCATTTTACTGTGACTGTAATATTCTGATACATACAGTATGTGAAGATGATCACTTGAGAGAGAGATTTGGTTTGAGCAGGGAGTAGATAAAGTATAAATCATTAATAGAGAAAAAGTGAAAATAATATAGCTGTGCTTGGGGCATTTGTTACTGTCAGCAAATCTGTGTGCACTGGTGTCACATGAGGATAATCTGCTTTGTGCTTTTGTATTATTTGGAGAGTAATCTTGCAGAATGATAGAGTGGAGGTTTTGATTGTCTTTTCCTGACTGCATGATATTCAAACCAGGCATTTAAGTAAATCTTTTGTTTTGAAACAGCAGCAAAAATAACAAAGTTATTGCTTGTGACCTGTTTGCAGTATTTGAATGGGGGGGTAGTATGCCCTAGGCCAAGTGACCTGCAGTGTTGGATGTGCCCCATCTTTGGGCTATCTCCAGTTTAGATTTGCAATTTTCACACCAAACTATGTGGTTCTCAAAAGCAATATGGTCATTGGATCAGCTGCTGCCTTGCTGCGGCTTTTCTGTGCTACTGTGAGCATTTCCCACTGTTTAAGATCTTTGAACTTAATGCAGGTAATCAACTGTCAACATCAGTTGATCACATGGGCTTATGAGTGATGATTGGGTGTTATTTTGAAATAAATACTCTTGTTGAAATCAATTTTGGAGTAATAAAATAATTTGGGAGTGGTGCAGCAGCTGCTACAGTAATTTTAGTGACCTATGCATGGAGATTAGAGTAGATGATGATTTTTCTTTCAAAGTTCAGGAACTGTTAATAACCTTAACCCTTGTAGGCCAGGTAGGGGTCAGGTAGTTAATACTAAGAAAAGCTGTTGGTATGAAGTTGCTTCTTGATTCCCAGTGGCTGTTAGTAGGAGGTTTCAAGTTTATACCTATTAAAAACATATTTATAAACCTATTTTTTCTGTAACAAATACAATATTCTAAAAGTGTAATAAAATGCATCTTCTTCATGTAGAAGGAGGTGGCCCCGGTAAAAGCATGTAACTGGACCTCTGGTTGATGTCTTGTTGATGAACTGAAAATCATACGCATAATCATATTGTATAGTGTAACTATGCCAGAAGCATAGTTATGTTTTGTAGGAAAGGAAAATAGAGAATGGAAATGAAATGTAATAGTAGAATCTGCTGACTGTCTAGGTAAGTAGAAAACTTCCAGCATTTGCAGGTAAAGGAGTGATGTACTTCTAAGAATATTGGCACTAATTTGTACTGTCTGAATGTACATGCTAAAATTATGATTACTGAATGCTGATGAGTAGACTTCCTTGTGGTAAACAGGATGTTCTGAATGTGCAGCTTGTTTAAAATGCCATGGTTTCATAGAAACATGGAGCAATCCTGCCATGGACCTGCTTAATATAATTGTAAATGAAGCATTATATTAATGGGCATTTGCTCTCTTTAATTTTTATTTCTTATCTTTTTGATTCATATACTTTTCAAATTATGTATCATTATGTCTATTTTACTTTTCTGTTCCAGCGAATTCGAGAACTAGAAGACAAAATAGAATTTCAGAAAAGGCAACTCAAAGAAATTGAGGAAAAGGTAAATAAATGCCTGGGCAATGCCAATTCATTTTCTTTTCCATACTAATTTACGCTTTTCTGTTGCATTGATGTTAATAGCACTTAATAACATGAAATGTGTTTTAAAAGAAGATAAATTTTGTCTTTAAGTCACTGCTGCATGAAATGAAGCTCTGTCCCTAACCTGCTCAAATTAGTTGTTACCTGGTTTTTCTACCAAGTGCAGAAAGAAATAAAAAGTTCTGAACTAGACTAGAAGGGGGAGGATTTGCTCTGGTTTAGATCAGACAACAACATAAAGATTTGTCCCTATTTGACATAATCATAGAATGGTTAAGGTTGAAAAGGGACCTTAAGATCCCCTAGTTCCAGCTCCCCTTCCATGGCCAGTGATACCACACACTAAACCAGTTTGCTCAAGGCCCTGTCCAATCTGGCCTTGAACACTTGTCCTATTCTTCTGATAGCATTACTTTGCAAAACTTACAAGTACTGAAAACTAAAACAAAATTAATGAGGTGCATGGGACAAACACCACAAACAAAAAATATTTCTTTAAAGTAGAAATGAATTAATTCCAAATTAATACCCTGCACCCAGGGTTTATTATTATATTTCTCCTCTTTTGAAGACGCTCTAATTGAGGCTTAAGACAGCAAATGTATTTGTGTCACTGTGGTCCCAAGTAAGAGATGGCACGAGGTTCCTGGACTGTGGGCTCAAGTGATTCCCAGGTCTGTGGAGTTTAGGCTGTTCTGCAGGGCATGGGCTCACAATGGGGCTTTCTCTAAGCTCTAGCAAAATGTTTTAGCCATGTTGCTTTTTCTAAACCAGTGCCTAGATCACAAGAAGAGTCACATAATCTGAGATTCATTTTCTCTGGTACAGATGGGTACTTAATCCTACTTGAACCTGCTGTTGGGCTAAATGCAGAAGTTAGTGGTTTCTTTCTCATCCTTCACTAATCTCACTGTCCCTTCATCAGCTCTCAGAATTGCCACAGTCCTCCCTGTGTCACCCTCTGGAGATACAGCACTTCTAGTATCTACTCCAATTCCCTCAGCAGGTTCCTTGGCCCCTTCTGCTCCCATAGTAGCTGTCTCTCCTCTGCTGTACCTCATCCTGAACTTTTTGAGCTATGATATCCAGCTGGGTTTGTGGAAGAGCCAGGAAAATAGCTGTGAAAAGCTGGGCTCTCTGCTGCTGTTGCTAATTGACACTTTACATCACGCCACCTAGTCCCTGGCTGGGGCTAGTCTGCCTGCATCTATTGGGAAGGCAGTGATCCTTGTTTCCACTAGCAGAGAAACACAGCCAGTATCCAACTCTTACAGGGTTCTTTTACTGCCTTTGCCATTTTCTGCCTTGATCCACTGCTATGCCTGAAGCTGTTCCTGCCTAACAGCCAGTGATGTCTAAGATACTACAGTTAACTCCTCAAAGCAGAGGAACCTTGAGGGATAAGTGATAGCTCTACATGTTAGTTATTTCAAATATTAGTATTTATCCACCTATCCTAAAATATCAGAATCTCTAGATGTTGCTTTTGTCAGAATGTAAGCCCTTAATTCATTGCCATTACAGTTTACAGAGTAAGTAGTGGATTAGACAGACTGCTAATTTTGAAAATGGAAGTTAATATTATCTGTTCTGGCTCATCAGTTGAACAGAGAGAGAAAAGAATTGGAAAAGAAGCAGCTTAATCACAAGCTTAGCAGATAGCTAGTAATGAGTTAAAATGATTAACATTCTCTTTGCTTTAATGTTACATAGGTAGGAGACTTCAAAACAGCTTCATCATTTTCTATTAACCTTCAGCTCCTGGATGGTTGGAGAGCTTCCTTCTATTTGTATTACATTTGATATATTTTTTCCTTGGGGTTAAATCCCATTCTGAATTTGATTGCCTGAGGGAAGATTGTGTTGCCAGAGAATTAATGAATGATATACTTCTTCATTGTTCTTCTGAAGGTTTAATATGTCAGTAGGTGCAGACTTACACCTACATGCTGCTGACACTGAGCACAATAATTTCTTGCGGAGAGAAGTCTTATGCTTTTGAAGGAATGGCAGCATTTATATCTCAACCTTATTGCTGGTTATAGCTAAGGGCAATGCGCTACTCAGAGTTACTGTGTCATGAGTATGGTTTTTTATTTTCCTTTAGGAATGGGTTCTATTTTTAAGTTTTATATAAAATTCAGTGAAATAAGAACATAAGGATGGCTATTTTCACCCTATAGTTATTTCAGCAGCCAGCCCTGTTTCTAAAAGGTTTTACAAAAGAATAATGTAAAGATCTTGGTTTTGCTCTACTATTTGATGAATGAAGAACAAGTGCTGTTTAAACACATCATGCTTTTCTCATAATTGATTCTGTGCCTTACAAGTTGCATTTTGTTTGTGCTCTTAGCTTGGTAAGTCATGTTTCAGGAAAGCTGTCAGGTGTGTAATTGCAAGTACTTCCTTAACTGAGTTACAAAGCCAAACCTACTAATTCTGAAATTACATGATCAACAAATGTTACCTTTCATAAATCTGCCTTCAAATACTGAAATTTATACCCCTTTATCCATCTTTAGAGTAAGATTGGTATACTGTATCTCTCTTTTAGATCAACTCAATGTAGATGTAGGACTAACTGCTGTAATGTCACTGGATTTCATATTACATATCTTACATCTTTCTTTCTTTTCTTTTTTTCCTCATTTTCTTTTGATCTTATGTTATAGTTTTTGTTCCTTTTTTTGTTTTTTTCACTAGCATTCATTCTGTGGCCTTGATGACACAACTGAGCCAAGACGTGTGGTTGGTATTCTATATATTCCTTGAACTTAGTATTTAATTCTTATATTTTACCATGTTTTCAGAATTGTCTTCATAAGACCCTGAAACTATGGGGGAGGGTGCGTTGGTTGTGCCTGCACAGAGAGGAATAATCACCTATAAATCCCAACTTGGATGACTTCAGTTACCTTTCTAAACTTCTGCAGAAAGTCATTGGGTTTTCAATGAGAAATGATTTTGCATTCTAAGATACTGACTGCCCTAACTGCAGTGGGCACTTTTCAGTTCTGTAGGGCAGGTATATTTTTTCTAACAATTCAGATATTGCTGTAGGACCCTACCTTCTGTCAGGCCAGGTGGAGAGGTGGTGAACATTCTTTGGTTTTCAGTTTTGTTTTTTAGTAGCACTGTAAGCATCACCACACATACAAAATAGGAGGGGTTCATTTCACTCCTCAAGATCCTTGAAGCCATGACATAGCTTAGGAAATAATAACCTGATTCCCCTTTTATAAGGCGTTATGAAGGTTACAATGTGATCGGCTCTCCCTGTGCCCATATAACATGAAGAAGTAAGGATACAAAACCTTCATCTCTCTCCCTTCAGAAACTACCCTCTTCCCTGGAGCAATGCAAGCTCCACACTGCCTTTCAGTAAGGATCGTAACCAAGAAACCGAACTGTTAAAGGGTTAAACTATGGTTTAAAACAATTGAATATTTACACAGTGTTTCTGTTGTTGCTGTTGATGTTTTGGTTTGTTTGTTTAAAACTGAAAATACACAATGTTTTTACCTGTTCAGTTTTTTCAAAGTGTTCTTTTCCTTTGGAATCTGTTGTGAATTATGTTAATGAAAATGATCCTGCCTCTACTCTGCTCTCATGAGACCTCACCTGGAGCATTGTGTGCAGTTCTGGTGTCCTCAACATAAAAAGGACATGGAGCTGTTGGAACAAGTCCAGAGGAGGGTCACAAGGATGATCAGGGGACTGGAGCATCTCCCATATAAGACAGGCTGAGAAAGTTGGGGTTGTTCAGCCTGGAGAAGAGAAGGCTGCATGGAGATGTCATAGCAGCCTTCCAGTATCTGAAGGGGCCTATAGGGAAGCTGGGGATGGACTCTTCCTTAGGGACTGTAGTGATAGGACAAGGAGTAACGGGTTCAAACTTAAACAGGGAATGTTTAGATTGGATATAAGGAAGAAATTCTTTCCTGTGAGGGTGGTGAGATGCTGGAACGGGTTGCCCAGGGAAGTTGTGAGTGCTTCGTCCCTGGCAGTGTTCAGGGCCAGGTTGGATGAAGCCTTGGGTGCCATGGTTTAGTGTGAGGTGTCCCTGCTTATGGCAGGGGGGTTGGAACTAGGTGATCTTAAGGTCCTTTCCAACCCTAACTATTCCATGATTCTATAGCAGAAAATGTGGTTAATAGACTCCTTTGAAATGGCAAGCAAGTACTGTATAATAAGAAGCATGATGACAGTAGTTATCAAGAAAAGCTATTCTATTTACTTTACATTAAGCTTAAAACAGTATTTTCTTCTGCCCAGATCACAAGTACTTCTGATAGATCAGATCTATATTATCATGGTCTGTTTTGGGATTTTATTCAGATCCCAGTACATTCGTTTATCATCTTTCTGTAGGTGGTCTTGGGAACTAGATCTGGTCTTTCAGTACCAGTGTTGCTGCATACATTTTATAGTTTTCAATAAAATGATCTTAGATGCAGATGGGTGGAATGTAATCCAAGGGTGTTAATGTTTTGTTACATGTGCAGTAGCTTTCTTTTGATTGCTAGATGGGTGCTGAAAAATTCTTGAAACTGAGCAATATTTTTAACTGCGTTTTGAGCATTCCTTTTTGAAATTTTCTTCATTTTTTCAAAAATTGAACACATGCTTGTAGAGATGCACTTGAAGAAAAGGGAAGCCTTGTGGTGCACTACTCACCTTACCACAGTCTGAATTGAATTTTCTGTTCTGTGGAGACTGGAAAGGCCAGGTATAACTTTGGAAGAGTAATGTTAAAAGGAGTGATGTGTCTTGGGAGTTTCATTTAGTGTTTTTACTCCAGTTCCAGTTAGAGGTGCTAACATCTGGATGAATATTTTTGATTTTAAATACTGTAAAAAGTGTATTGGCCAATTTTAGAGACACCTTATAAACATTCTATAAACTTAGTGGGAACACCAGCATCTATCAAATTCCATTTAAAATACTTTGAAATAATAAGACCTCAAGGCTTAGGCTGATCTAGAAACTTTGGTGACATAGCTGATAGTATGCTATAGTCCACTTTAGTGAGGAAAGTAAAAAATAAAAATTTACAAGTATAGTTAGTCTCCAGAAAATATGTTGTGCTGATATAAGCTGCTATTCTTCCTGCTAACAGCACCCATTTAAGCAGTTAAATTCAAAGTTCCTGACAAGAATTTTGAGGCGATAGCACAGTGGTAATGACTGTGTAGCCACATAGCTACTCAACTTTCACATTTCTAGGAGTGCACATTGTATTATGGTGCTAATGTAGAGGGTAATTTCCTATAATTCATTTTGCCAGAGATGAATGTGTCTCTGATTAATGTGTCACAGCAAAGCCTATTTTAAGAGACTTAACTCTAGCTGAATTCTGGAACACTGTTCATTACTTCAGGGCAAACCAGGTGATTTACTGATAGTAATTTTGATTCTTGTTATTTTGAAGCTAATAGAAAACTTTTAGAAAGGGATTGTGGTGTTTGTAAATTTAGGGCTGGATACCAACACTTACTTCTATGTTAATATTTTCTATCTAAAGTTCATCAGACTTTTTCTTTTCTTTGTTGTTTTAGTTTTCTGTTTTTTGTTTTGTATACAGGCTACTAAAAGAACCTATGGAGTGAACAGCTGAGTCCACTTGCAAAAATACAGAAAATATTTAATGAGCAGATTTAAATTGGTGCATTTTTTTAATAAAACAGTTTGCATAATACTTGAAGCTGCAAAATATTTGAATTTAGTATTAGACTTTTTTTTTTAAGATACAGCTTCAAGCTGGAATGATTTGCAAATCAAATAAGGACCAGCACACCATAAACACTGGAAAAAAAAATCTAAACAGAATTTACACTCTCACACCAATCAAACACTGGAAAAAATACAAGTGCAATTACTGGCTGCTGTGTGAACTGTTATCTGCCAAATGGTTTTCTCACAGTACTGAGATTTTTGTCTCCATACTGCATGCTTTCAACAGATGTGGTTTGCATTTCACCCAGGAAACACAGAATCTCGTTTTTAAAATCTATATTAAAAAGCTAAGTGTTTGACAATAAGTTCTCTATAGTAAATAGCTGACAGGGGAAAAAACTGTTCAAAGATGGAAACAAATAGAAATTTGCAACCCTGCAGTGGTAAATTTCATATTAAATTCACACACTGGAAATCAACAAGTGGAGAAGAGACGGGTTTTGGAGAAAGTCAAGATGGACAATTGAAGTAAGGAAACTTTGCAGTGGGTAAGAACTGTGCGGGAGAAAAGATTTTTTTAATGTTTCTTGAAAATTAAGGCAATAACTTGTTAAAGATAGCACTGGGAGAATGGAAGATCCCGAGGTCACCTGAGAGATTAGTAAAAAGGAATGTGTGACACACTGTGCTCAGTTATCTCTTCAAGAAGAAAGAGTGTCTTGAAGGAATGGGTGTGTAGACAAATGTGATAAACGGAGAAATAGTTGGAAAGGAATACTTGGAAATCATGGTATTGTCCCAGGTGAAACAAAAGAATGTTGACATTAGCCACCAGGAAGCAAAACTGGCACAACCTCAACCAGTGAAGGTAGTGGATAAATGAAGACCATCTGAACTGCAAAATAATATGGGGCGAAGCACAGACTGAAAAAATCAAAGTTGAAAAGAGTTGTTTAAGATGGAGAATGGTTGGAAGATTCAAAAGGTTGAAGCTTATCTTTCAAAGAAGGATAAAGCAAATAGTTATTTCAGAGCTGGAAAAGCATTAGGAAGAAATAGATAATTTGAATTATTTCTGGAATGTTGAGGCAAGCTGAAAATATTAAGAGCACAATACAAAAAGATAACTTTTTCCTCCCTCACATTTTCTTGAAAATGATTTATGTGTTTAAAGGGCTACACAGAAAGCTACAGAGAAACAATTCTGCTCCCATGGACACACAGAACTCCAGCATGAACATGGAGTGGGATAAGATGGTTATGATAATATATCACTTCAAGTAGAAATTATGATTGAAAAAAATAACAAGGCAAATAACAGTCAAGTCAGCACAAAGCAAGCTGAGGAAAAGATTTGTCACAGCAACTGAATATCTCACTCTTGAAGCTGCAGGAATCAGCCTCAAAAGAAGCTGGTTTTCTCAAATAATTTTTAGATGTACTCTTCACAAAGAATCACCAGTCAAGACCATTCACCCGAAGAAGTAGTTGAAGCACTCCACAAGATAAATTCAGTCAGATGCAACAAACTGTGAGGGTCTGAATAACCCTATTTCCTGGTACAAAGAACAATCTAAACTGGAAACAAGGATCATGCAAAAGTTTGGAAAGTAGATCCTTAAAGGAACATGTTGCCCACAATGTATTGTTCAAAAGAACAAACATTTACAGGATGTGTTTTCAAATAGGAATTTCTCATGTTTTATTTAAAGCATTTAGCAGTGTGATGACAGAATGCAAAAAAAATTAGGTCTTCACTTAAAAGGAAGAGTTTGGACATTAGTCTGGAGAGAAGGACCATGATGGGAGATAAACAGAGCTTGAGATAACCAAATCAGGTGCTGATGAAGAAACAGAATTTGGAAAGTGATTCACTTGGCAAAGAAATGCTCTTTTCTTCTCATAGATATAAGTTTGCTCATCACTGCTTTGGAAATGAAACTATAAGCACAAACATGGGATGGTCAGAGCATGTGGCTGCAACGGTAAGCACACTGCAGAGCCAGGAGATGGTCTTGTTACAAAGCAGACAAGGTATGTGCAGTTTAGTCTGCTTATTTTTTTGTGTCATATTGTGATTCACATGTGACAATATTCTCAATGAAACTGGTTGATTAGAGTGATGTTTTCCTTTACATTCATGATGGGTTTATTCCACACTGAGCTAGCAGGATTTCTAGTTTTGGACAACTAGGAGTTTTACAAGTCCATTGTACATAGGTATTTGTTACAGAGCTGGCAACAAGTACAGTGTGTTAACTGACCAGAATCGGTCCTTGCAAGATTCTGGGCCTGATTTTCACTTCCTGTGACAGAGCTTTTAAATCATCTGTCACAGCTGTATGAGTGAAGAAGGAAACAGTAAGTTTCTCCTTTCTGATGTCAGTCATAACAGCTTTCTCAGCTTTATGCTAAAGTACTCAGTAGTTTTCTGAATTGAGCATCAGAAGCCATAGATACTAACAGATCATGAGGACTGAATTAACTTCAGAAATTGTTGTATTAGCTTTTGTTATATCAGAGAATAAAAGTGCACTTACAACAAGAACATGTAGTAGAAATATGTGTGTTAAAATCAGTGCAATGGTTTTAAATGTCACTTTATTTCCTGCCGGGTCCACCCTCAATGCTTTTATCTGTTGACTGCTTTCTGCCAAATATACAGCCATTTTCACTTCTTACAGCTTGAGCTGGGTATTAGGCTGTGGTGCAATAGAAAATGACATTAATTTAGCTTCCACCATAAACTGTTAATGAGCAAAGTAACATTATCCACTATTATTATATATTCCTTTTGCAGTGGTGTTCAAGGATGCCCATAGTCATGGAGTAGGATGTCTAGTCACTTTACAAATAATAAATACAAAGTATTAGTGTCTCAAGGAGCTTAAAATCAAAGGTATTTTTCCATTTGGGAAATTATATCGACCAGAGGAGACCCATAATTATTTCTGCAGGTTTCAGAAGTGCATGGTCTCTGAGAATGATCTGGGCTTGGTGAGCCTAGAGATCACAGAGTGGCATCTGGAGTTTTCGTTCTTGGTCCTTGTGCAAAAAAACCCAGTAACTTCTTTATTTCCTGGAGAACAGGTCCAAACTCAGTGGTTGTATTACAATTATAGATAATATTCCAAACAAATACAATTATAGCAAAAGCAAAGGCATTTTACAGATACCAGTTATAGGACAATACTTGTTTGAGAGTTTCTGTAAATGAAGGTGAACTGCAGGCTGAAGAACTTGTAAAACTATTGTTTTAAAAGAGGCAAAGAACCAAACTTGACTTGCCTTCTCAACAACAAGTTTAAAAATTCCTTTTAGGAATATTTTCATAACCTGTCAGAGTTGAAGGAGAAGTTTAAGCAAAATATTGAATTCTCTGAAATAGCTATAGATTGCTTTTTGTATAGGAAACATAATTTTTTTAATCTTCTGTCTTGAAACCATAAAATATCAGATATTTATCCAAAATAAGAGGGGAAGGGGGGGGGGAGGAATTGTGTAGTAAACATTCTCATTTTTATTAACTCCTCTACTTAGTAGAAAATCATCCCATTTTCAAAACTTTTATGCCTAATTTGTTAATGAATTAGTCTAATTGAATTTTTTATGGAGATCTCATTTTGTGAACTGCAACACTTCCCACACATGCTGCATTACTCTGGGGCTAATGAAATGAGACTCTTTCATAAATAATAAATGTATTCAGAATTGAGAAGGACTGTTCATTTGATCATCAGAGGCTTAGTCTCTTATTCCTTGCTTAGACTGCAGTACGTTGAGAACCTAATAATTTGGTTTTTTTTTCATCATGGATTCTTCATCAGGGAGAAAACAAGAATTTTGTTATTGTATTAAAATGCCTAGTAATGAAGGATTTGATATCCTGAATTTCAGTGTAAAGATTGATACTTCATGGATTTTCCAGGAATTAGAAGATGCAAGCATACCTGATGAACAAGTACACAGTGCTGGAGAAGAAAATTTGGACCTCAGAATAAAAGAGCTGGAGAAGTCAGAGCAAAAACTGAGCGGTGTTTTAGAGGACTATGTGAAGTCAGATTCTTTCCTAAGAAATAGGTAAATAAAGGGGTTTTTTTTCTGTATTCAAAATTAATGCAATGTGCAAATGTACTCTTCCCTTTGCTCCATGTACTGGCTGTCAAATGATACATGCAAAACCAGAAAAAAGAAAGACTTAATGGGGTTTTAGGGTGCTTGATAAGATGCATGTGTAAGTGTTTTGTGTAGCTGGTAGAATAGAAATGCAATATTTGAGTTTTTAATAATTTAACTCAGATTTACAGCATGATCTAAAATCTTGTTGTAAATGACTTTTCTCACGATGTTTTATTCTTAAATATTCATAAAATATAAGTTCTGCTTGAATATTATATTTCTTTCCTTTGAAGTTAAGAGTTAGTTTGGAATTTTGCATTCCAAAAATACTTTGTTTCAAAAAGCTTCCCCTAGTTTAGTACATTAATTCTAATCAACACAGTAGCTAAAGGTGCCATTAAATATTAATTATGTCATTGACTAGTGTAATAAGATCAAGGTTTAGCTGGTCAGCAACTGCACCTAATTAAAAGTACAGAAAATATAAATGGCATTCAAAATAATTATTTAATTTCTGAATTGCTTTTATTCATCAAGGGATTTGGCCAGAAATATTTTAATAATGGGCTTTTTATCAGAATAATAATGAATCTTTTTTGAAATGGAAGTTTTCATAGGAACAGGCCTATTTTAACAAAGATTTGGGAAAGGGAAGTTGGGAAGAAATTTATTTAAAACCAAAACAAAGAAAGCATGAGACAACAACTCAAGGATCAGCTGAAACTTGTCTGGAATATGTGAAGCCCATTTTCAGCAATCTTGGATAGCCAGTAGAAGCGAAAGAAATCCTGTACCTGAAGTTCTTGTGGCTGAAGCACAGGTAGATGAGACGAGGAATTACATGGAAGCCTGAATTGTTAGAGAAAACAGAGAAGCAATGTCAGCAGTTGTAGATAGACAGGGCAGAGTGTTGACTTAATATGTGATCCAGTTTTGTTTGACACCAGTGTTAGATTATGCAGTGTCTGCAGTGGGGAGGAACTCACCAGGTTTGCTTTAATACATGAATTGATACTTATTTAATGATGTGTTTTCTATCTTAATCCTGTTGCTTCAGAAATGTTATTATGTGAGATTTTTAAATGAAGGTAGCATTGTTGTGCTGGGATGGATGCAGCAGGAATTTTATGGCAGGTGGGGGCAATTAGACAAACCTAGAAGGCGAGCTGAGTGGGAGACTATTGAAGGTTGAACAAAGAAATTCATGGAAAAAGATGGAGTACAGCGCAGTCCTTAGGGGCACAGGAGGTGATGTGCGCACCTTTAAGATAAGGCTCCAGTATCTGCCACAGGGGAAAAAAAAAATGTGTAGGCTGAAAAGGGAAGGAAAACCTTAAGGAAAACATGAAGCTTGTTATTATAAGATTATTTTAGCTATTCCTTATGTGTAGAGGAACCCCAAACATCACACCACCTTGTCTTACACTATCATTTTAACAGCAACAGGTGAAATGAACCTTTATTTTGTCAAAATCCAGCCCTGTGGACAAAGTCATTACAGTTATGCATTAGAGGTTTCAGTACCCACTGTGAAGTGTGTTTCACAGAATCACAGAATCTTAAGGGTTGGAAGGGACCTCAAAAGATCATCTAGTCCAATCCCCTTGCAAGAGCAGGGCAACCTAAATTACATCACACAGGAAATTGTCCAGGTGGGCCTTGAATATCTCCAACGTAGGAGACTCCACAACCCCCCTGAGCAACCTGTTCCAGTGCTCTGTCAGTCTCACGGTAAAGTTCCTCCTGATGCTCATATGGAACCTCCTATGTTCCAGTTTACACCCATCAAGTTTCAAGTGGATGTTTTCTCTTTGGTCACTAGAACACATTTACCTTCATCATAAAATTTGAATATGCTAATTATGAACCTAGAAAAATCCTATACATCAGTACAGGATTGGGTACATGTAGAGACTGAAATGTTGTGGTTGTCCTTATGGTAAATTGTCACTTCATGCAGCGTGCCAAGCTTCTGTGAACATTAACCTTATGAATGTGTTTGCATATGGTTTTCGCATTAAGCAAGCAGAGAGAGAATGAACATAGGTGTTGTCTTTATCAGTTTTGAAAGTCTCCAGCATAATGTGCAAACCCCAGTAGATTTGTTAAGAAAGAAGCATTTGTTATTAGTGATCAAGATTTTATTATTTTATTCCTGGAAGAAAAATGAAAAGATAAAGATAAATTGATGCACTGCTGGTGACTGCTTATCCATCTGGAACTGTACTGTGTCGTATTTACTTAGCAAAGATTTTCATTCTCGCTCACAGGATGAAAGAGCTGGAGCTATCACACAAAGCACTTCTTGCGATGATTGATCAACTAAATGTGAAGTTGCACCAGGTGGAAAATGCAAATGTGCGCATTAAAGGGAAACTAAAACACATTCAGGAGGACCTGATCAGCTTGGTGAGGAGGATATTGTTTCAAATAACCTAGTTTAGCTTCTGTTTGGAGTAATAATTTATAAGTCAATCTCATCTCCAGTTACTTGTCGGTATTTAAGCAGTAGGTCATCTCAGCCTTTCTCTTTTTCTACAACCAGAGGAATAAGAAGCTTTTGGTCTTTCTGACCTCACTTGCCATTTCTCTAATGCTTTTGACAGACTGTTGTCATTCTTCTCATTCAGATCCTTGATCTTTGAGATATATGCTCCCACTTCCTTCTTTCTCCCCAGAACCCATTTGGTGTACTCCTCCTCTGTAGGACAGACTTTATCTTTCTAGCCCCATAATAAAGCTTTTCCTTTTTTTTTTTTTTTTATTCCCTACCATATGCAATACAACAGCACAACACAACTATCGCAGCCTCTTTTCTGTATAAAATGCAGCTGCTCAGCCTGTCATCTGAGCCTTCAATTGCTCACACATTTTCATGTTGGGCTCCACCTGCTTTGAATCCACTTTAAGCTTCCTGCTTAGCCTGTGTCCCCTTCCAGGTTTCCCAGATTGCTTTGGGTCTTACCTTCTTTCCCGTGATGCATTATCTGGTGTCCTCAACATAAAAAGGACATGGAGCTGTTGGAACAAGTCCAGAGGAGGGCCATGAGGATGATCAGGGGACTGGAGCATCTCCCGTACGAAGACAGGCTGAGAAAGTTGGGGCTGTTCAGTCTGGGGAAGACAAGGCTGCATGGAGACCTCATAGCAGCCTTCCAGTATCTGAAGGGGGCCTATAGGGATGCTGGGGAGGGGCTCTTCATTAGGGACTGTAGTGACAGGACAAGGGGTAACGGGTTCAAACTTAAACAGGGAACGTTTAGATTGGATATAATAAAGAAATTCTTTCCTGTTAGGGTGGTGAGATGCTGGAATGGGTTGCCCAGGGAAGTTGTGAGTGCTCCATCCCTGGCAGTGTTCAAGGCCAGGTTAGACAAAGCCTCGGGTGCCATGGTTTAGTGTGAGGTGTCCCTGCTTATGGCAGGGGGTTGGAACTTGATGATCTTAAGGTCTTTTCCAACCCTAACTGTTCTATGATTCTATGTGGGCCACCTCTCCGCAGAGCCCTGCTGGTGCAAGCCCTCCTCTGTAGTGCCTGTCTCTGGAGCAAACTGACCTGCTTCGTCTTCCATGGCCAAGAACATCCCCCTGCTGATCGCATGCCCTCTGTTCTGAAATTCAGCTCTGCAATGGAAAGTCTTCAGTTCTCCCAAGTGCTAGTACTTTTTCACATAAGCTTCTTGTATCAGGAAGATCAGCTGTTGGTTGATAACACATACAATGGTTATTTTCAGCTAATTTGCACAGCATATTCAATGGATCCCTGAAAGTGGAGAAGGAATCAAAGTTTTTCAGGAAGAATCTACAGTGAAACACAATGTCTTTTATTCTGTTTATGCGCTTCTATTTTCTCAAGGTTTTAGGGCAAAGCTGAATACCCTGGCTGGACTTTTGTACCATGTGGCAAGACTCTGAAGAATGAGCAGTAGTCTGCTTTTTTAATTAATAGCAAAACCTGTTTTTCAAGACACAGGAAGCTTAGACATGCATATATTCCCACCCATAGTTAACCAAACAAAGTAGTATCCTACACCTACCTGAATTTGCATAACATTTCACCCTATTGTTCTTTCTATACTGTCCTTGCCAGTGAACCCTTCAGACAGGATAGTACTAAAGATCAGAAAGACTGACCTAATGAAGTCCCTGAAGAAATACGGTAATGTCTTAGTGTCTTCAGTCTTGCTTCAAAGTTGCCATTATGGCCCTATAGTACTGGTGTCTCTTACTCTGCTCAGAATGAGGGCAGCATGGGAATCATGAAAGCTGCCTCTTGTCTTTCACTGGCACCTTTCACCCCTGTATGTCAAAGTGTTCAAACATACTCTGCTACAAATGAAAATACCAAAGTCTTTTTCAAACTGATTCCAAAGGCATTTTCATAAAAGGAGCTGACAGGTGATAGGTATGGTGAAGGGCAAAGGTCTCTTGAAAAGCATGTGTTCTGTTTTCTCTAATAGAGCCACAGCTTCTCTGACTGTGACATCCTAGTGTTACACCACTGTCAGTGTTAAGGATCTGTTGCTGTATAGTTTAAAGCTGGTCGTATAAATTCCAGTTCAAAGGTTTTTGCTGATTTAATATGTACTGTAGAACATGCAAGGAAAGTGTTTATAAACTTCCTATATTTAATGTAGTGGTAGACATGGGTGAGTTTGTGTTTTGTTTGTTTCTTACTGAGATGTAGCAGTGATGGCTGAAATGACAAGACAGTAAGTCAATTTAGCTTTAAATGGAGGGGTTTACTGGTTTTTAAAAAAATCTACCTAGGTCATTCCTGAGTTTTCAGAAAACAGGGTAGAATTGTTGCAAAATTAATACAAATTATTATTTGTATAATAAGGGATTTGTATAATAAGGAATAAGGGATTTAGTATTAAGATGTTAACCATACAAGTCACTGAAATTACAGGTTGAAACCCAAGGAAAGTCAGAGAAGAAGCAAAAGGAAAAATTACGTTGGCTTCAGGAGCAGCTGAAGACAAAAGACGATGAAATAAAAAGCCAGTCAGAGTATTTTGAACACTACAAACAAAGGCAGAGACAACAAACAGCAGTGCTGAGAGAAAGGGAATATTGCCTTCAGGATAAGGTAGCTAGGCTGGAAAAGCAAGTCTTAGATCTTAGTGCCCATGTTGCTCTTTTGCTGTCTGAGCTAGAAGAGGGAATGGTGCAGTATCTCCAGAGGAAGCTAGAATCAGCATTCAGTGGGACTCAAGGCTATAAACACTCTGATGTGGAAATAATGGAATTGAAAACTTGCATTGAAAATGTGGAGCACAACATGAAAAGCCACCTCGAGGCATTGCAGCAAAATCTGGATTTCTTAAGGGGAAAAGAGGGCAACAGAAGAGAACAGGCAGACCTTCTGAGGGAACTCCAGTGCTCTCAGGATACTGAAGACTTTCTCAGAAGAAAACTGGAAGAATCTTGCCATCATGTGTATAGTCTGAAATTATCGGAAATCAAACTGCAGGAAAAGATGGAAAAGCTTTTGGATGAAAATAGGACTTTAAAAGATCAAGGTATCATGAAGTTGAGAAAGAAAGAAAAGGACTTGCGACTTACAAGATTGGAGAATAGAGACAGAAGTGTTGACCTGGTAAGTAAAAATAAGGCAGAATAAAGTTAGCTTCCCTCTTCATATAATCCAGAATTACAGTTGCCATTAGATATCGCTGCGATGCAAGTGTGAGGTTTTCTCCTTTATGTCTGTTTATGCATTAGTACTTCACAGTGTCTAAGCCATATCCACTGGAATCAGTAGTTGGAGCTTCATTGTGTCGGTGCTTTTATTAGGTGCACGTTGTGGGAACTTCACAAGTCTTGTTTCCTAAAGTGTTCAAGTGACATGGCCAAGGTTTCAGTTGCCAGTAGAAGTAGATCCCTGAAGAAATTCTGAGACCTTTGTCTTGTGGACACTATTCAGTGGAAGAGTACACATATGATTGGGTGAGTTTTCACATGCTATTCATGCCCAAATGCTGAAGAAAAAAATCACAGCTGAAACTAAATCTTGCCTATGAGATTTTCTGGATAGTGGTAAACAAGGGAACAATATTCATTCCTGGGAGGGAGCTGAGAGATTCAGCGGTTTGCAGCTTCTGTAGCTTGTGATATGCCCTGAATACACTGAATACGGCTTGCTTGCTTCAAGCACTTTGCTCCAGCATTGCATGGGAAAGCTCTGCATATGCTGTAATATGGCATTCAGCTTCTGCCAATTCATTTTGCTGACAAAGAACTATTCTTTTCACAGAGAGGACTCAAACAAAGTTTTGTTCTTTATGCACTGAGGTGGAGGGTGTTTTTATTCTGAGGATTTGTTAAATAAAGAGAAATAAGCTAAGCCTCACACTCAGCCACTCTATTCAGATTGTGGCCTGATATCCCAAGAACTCTCTTGATTTTTACTGCAGCTAACTAAGAGGTAATGGGCATGAACAAAACTCCTTTAGTATATGATGACAATCAGACTACGCATCCTTCCTGAACTGGAAGAAGGAACAGAGAATCTTTTGTCTTGTAAGAGCTAGAAGAAATAAGGACAAACTTTTCAACCAGGAAGTTAAATGCACCTTTGCAAACATGGTGATTTTTAGTAGCTCTACATTCACTCCAGGAGGCTAGCTGTGTCTGACTGAGGAAGAGTGGTAAGATCACCCTGCAATAACCAGCAGCACATGGGTGACCTTTGTGGAGGGCTCAGCAGCTAAGCCTCACCAAGTCTCCATAACTGTCCCACAGTGACAGAAGGACTGACTGTTGTTGCTTATTTTTATATTTTTCTGAACAAATGCTGCTGTTACTTTCACTGGAGAGTCCCCTTTTTCTGGGGAATAAAGAATAAGGTTTGGAAATATTTTAAGATATTTCTAGAGGGACTTGCACTGAGTTGTGAACAGGTACAACCACAAAGTGCACTCTGTGGGGGCTGCACAGCTAAAATCAGGAGTAAGGGCTGCCAGGGCCAGGGAACAAGTAGAGGAGAATTGCTGCTGGTTTGAGAAAATTGAGAAAATAGAAAAATATTGAGCTCTTTGAAGGTGTGAAACTAAGACACCAACTGGCTAATTGCCTGAAACAAATCAAAAAAGTCTTAAGAAACAGGACCAAATATCTTTCATTTTATGCCATACCCTAATAAAAGGTTATCTTTTCCTCAACACAAAGGTTTCTAACTGTTTCTTTTCTAAGTATTAATTTACAGCTTTGCTGTCATAGGAGGTCAAACTGAGTCTCAATTACCCAGTCTTTGGTATAAATGAACAAGCCATAATTTGCATTAAGCCTGTTTACTTTGGTCTGACACATAATAGGTTGCGTTCCTTAGATATTGTGTATATCAAATTTTGTGCCTTCTGCATTTCTGGTTGTCTTTTTCTCCTCTTTTGGTACTGCTACTGGCTCACTTGGATTTTTCTAGTAGAGAATGGCTTGAAATAACAAGGAAAAAAATCACTATGATAAAAGGAGGAGGGAGACATCTGGTGTTGTACTGTAAAACTGAAGACTGCTTTTCCCCCTTATCTTGTTTTTTACTAGCATCTATTAAAATAGACTTTCCTAATTGTATCACCTTGTAGTATTCAAGTCCAAATAGTTACAAGAAAAATCCTATTTGAGCTCATCATTCTCCACCAACAGCTATAAAAATGAAAAATTATGGGCAAAACAAGAAACATTTTCATGCTGGTCCTTTCCTGAAAGCTGCTTGTATACAGTTTTTCAGTGAAAGATTGAATGGAATCATTTACCTATTTCATAGGAAAAAAGTAACTCCTGAAGATGGGCTTATCAGGCTTATGTGAAATACATACGGTATGAGATTCATCAGTAAATACCATGTCATGCAAATGCCAGGAATATCAGTCATTCCTCAAAACTAGCCTTAGTCGTTAACTTCATCTTCTTACAATAATATCAGATCCAAGCAGGTGTTTTGTTCTGGTACTGTAGAAGTGAGCTGCACCTCAGTTAGGAGTTTCATCATTCAAATTTTATTGTAAATCTGAATTCCCAAGCTCACTATCAGGATCCTGTCTTCAATATTCCAATTGCAGCCTATGCCTGCATAAAAAACGCATGAGGAAGCACTCGGGTCCATGTGGCTGTGTCTTGAGCTATCAGAGTTTCTAGATGTGAACATTAGAGGTCTGCTGAAGGTGTTGGTGAAGGAAAAGTATGAAATACCTAGTCATGCACCTTTATAGTTTTCACATGACAGCTGAGGTCTTGATTTCACAGAATTATGTTCCTGATATACAAGCATTATATCCTTTACATTATTTTTGTAATTTTCTTTTTGCAGAACCCACGTGTCAATAAAGAGAAGATATCGGGGAAAAAAATAAAAGCAAACTAGTAGGAATGGAATGAGCGTGTCCCCCAAAGGGACCAAATTTGTTTTCCACTGTCATTTAGTGTGAAACAGTTCAGGAAGACAAAAGTGAAAGTGTTGCCTTGTTTTCTGTGCCGTAGCTGTTTTGGCTACCACCTTGGTTATGTGTTTTGTTGAGAAATTCAAGTCTGAGTCTTTTGTTCACTAGAAATGAGCACAGTGCATCTGAAATGTGATCTGCTCTATATCAAGCAATAAGGGTATCTGCTTTGGACCAGAACTTGTCACAATTTCCAAATTCAATCAGGGAGACAAGATAAACGTCAAGAACAGAATACAAATATACAAGTAAATTATCAGTGGAAAACAAAAATTTTATTTGGAATAACTATTCTCTTTTGAGTTCTTTCAGCCTAGGAACTGCTGTCTTTGTAGCTGGGCACTGAACTATTAGTCTCATCCCCAACTTGATTGGACTGTCTTTTTCTCTTTGTTTATGAGCTTGTAATTTAGTCTTTGTTCAGATGTTATTCCATTGTGATCTGACATATTACATACTTATTACTCAGATTTTTCTACTTAACTCTTTGTAAAGTACGACAGAAACAATGGGAAGTTTAAAACCATAACATTTACTAGATAATGTTGGGATGAGAAAATTGTTGGAAATGATAACTATAAATAAATAATGGCTCTTTGAATGTAAAATAGCGAAGGAAATTTAGGTTCTTGTTCTTCATATCACAAACAAGGGGATAATGGGTTAAAACTTAGACAGGGGAAGTTTAGATTGGATATAAGGAGGAAGCTCTTTACTGTAAGGGTGGTGAGGCACTGGAATGGGTTGCCCGGGGAAGTTATGAATGCTCCATCCCTGGCGGTGTGCAAGGCCACGTTGGACAAAGCCTTGGGTGACATGGTTTACTGTGAGGTGTCCCTGCCCGTAGCAGGGGGGTTGGGACTGGATGATCTTTTCAACCCTAACTATTCTGTGATTCTGTGAAACACTGTATATTTATAATCTGGTTTTTTTTTAATTTTCTCCTCCTTTTCCCATTAAGAATGGAGATCTAATCCAGGATGACAGTCAAACTGTGAAATGGGGAGCAGGTTTGGATTCACTCAGAAGCAGATCTACTCAAACTCCAGTTGTGCTGCTGCATGCTGAAGAGTCTGGTATGAAAATAAACTGGAAGTTTTGCTTTCATTGCTGTGCAGTTATTATTTTATTTCAGCAAAGATTATTTCATTCACGTGGTGTGCATGACTTAAAAGGTACAAGAGCTTCTAAAAACCTAAATTGGAAACTATATCTTGGGAAGGTGAAGCAATAACCATTTGCAAGTATAGTAGTAGCATTTAGGTATGAGCTTTCTCAAGAAGGCCTAGACCTTTCAGGAAGCTATGGAGATAAGGAAGTAGGGGATACTTCCCATATCATGGCTGAAGTGCAGGGTTTAGGAATGCTATGCAGCAGTCAGACTTCAGACCAAACAACGTGAAAGCTCTGGTATTGGCAAACATTATCAGTTTTTTTCTTGTTTAATGATGTGCCTATCTCTGCATTATTGGTGTTGCTTGCCTCTGGTGAAGACGATATTTTTGAGCATACTGTCACTAAAATACTCTTCTGTTCAAAACATCTGGTCAGATGCTTTTGGGTTTGGTTATGTAACTGTCTGGGAACAGCATTACACTT
Source organism: Agapornis roseicollis (assembly GCA_002631895.1). Classification (NCBI taxonomy): domain Eukaryota; kingdom Metazoa; phylum Chordata; class Aves; order Psittaciformes; family Psittacidae; genus Agapornis; species Agapornis roseicollis. The sequence goes on along the minus strand of NDXB01003255.1, from coordinate 279,275 downwards.
GTCCAGTGTTTTACCATAACAGAAACACCAGGATGCAGCTATGATGAGCTAAAACAGACGGAGACGCTACCAAAAGAACCTCTACCAGTTTTGGAACACAATTCCAGTGCCTTTGCGAAAGCTGCTGGTCTAGCTTTGGTTGAGTGGGTAAGGACAAAAGTTACCTCTATGCTTGCTGCATTTGTGCACAGTGAGTCTGTGAATTTTGGGATAAAATGAAGAGATGGTCTTTTTATATGAATATAAAAGTAGCTTTAAATTATAGGTACTAAAGATGTCATTCAAGATGAATGCTGGTGTGTACCAAGAAAATTATTAGTTTCTTTGTACCTTATTTGTATCATTACTCTGAGTGCATACCTTTAAATAGTTTGAAAATTCTTTGTATAGAAATTTTCTTATCTGTCTGTAATCAAGTATTTTATGGATGAAGTGAAAAATAAATTATGTTTAGCAACATAGAAAGATATATCCTAGCTTATGTTTTTTGAGTTTGAAACATTTCTTTTTCGCTATTACCAGGTCACCCTTGGAACAGAGAGGGCATGTACTCTAGAAAATAGTTTCACTTTGTCCAGATGTATTCCAAGTTTGTGTGCAGCAAGACTGCTTCCCCCTTGCTCTGAGAAGTTAACTGATGATGAGAAAAGTAAGGAAACAAAAGGTGAAAAAAATTTTTCTCCCTTGAAGGAACAAGCTATAAACTTATCAGCAGATACGTTTGCCGTTTCTGTGGTTGAAGCTTTGATGAAAAAGAAGCTCCAGCTTACTTTGCTAGAACCTGAAAGCTGCCACGTATTGGCTGTCACCACCGTGAAGAAAGTGAGAAGTTTGGATTTCAGTGAAGCAAATACCAGTCTTTGTTCTGATGGCCTCTGCCTTGTTGCAGAAGGAGGATTTTCCAACAAAGTTTTTGCATTTATTCCTGGAAAGTTGCCTTTTGCTTTGAGTGAAATCTGCACATCATCTTTAGAAAAATACAGTGTGGAAAAACATGGGGAAAATAAGCATATTCTGTCAAAAAGCATAGGTGAAACTGAATGTCTGGATAAAGATGCTGATGATGGAAATTATCACCAAAATCTCTTTAGAGGGAGAGTTAAAGGAGAAGAAATAGAGAATGAGGAAGCCCAACCACAACAGGTGACCTGTGTTCCTGAGGAAAGTTCTAAAGTTTTAAATAAAACTGAATTAATCAGGTCTTGGAAGCAAGGAATGGAAACCAAAGACAGCCTAAGTAGCTCACAGGATCTACACAATTTGTCTGTTGTTTTTAAAGACTTACAGAAGCATTCTGAAGTGAGCCCTAAACTAATGGAGGAACAAGGAAATCTCTCAGAAATCTGCATTTCTGATCTGAATAGGGTATATTATGGAGAAGAAATAATCAAAATGGAGGAGAAATCAGAGCAACCTCAGAAACCAACTCACCAAACAAACCTTTCCAGCAATATTGTCTTGAAAGAAAACGAACACCACATCCTGAAACTTTGTAAACCAAACAAGGATTTCTCATGTCAAAAAATAGCGGCTGAAAACATGCAGTATGCATACCCTCAGAAATATTTTTGGTTAGAGGAAGAGAGGTACCTGCTAAACATGTTCTCTCCTATGAAGGAAAGGGCTGTGTGCTTAAACAAACTGTCCCTGACAGGGAGCAATTTTTATGAGTGTTTATGTCACCTGTCACCACTGGAGGCTGGTAATGAATGTAACATGAAAATATATGCACTGGAGAAGGTGGTGGCTGTGTGTTCTCAGAGAATATTTCTACTGATGCAAGAGAATGAAAATTACTCAAAAAAGGTCTGTATATTACAAGAAGAGAATGAGAGATATGCTCAGATGATGCATGCACTGGAGGAGGAGATGGATGCATATTTTCAGTACATGTTAGCCATAGATGAAGCTAACATTGTTTCATTCCAAAATTTGCTTAATGAGAAGGAAGTTGCTGGTGGATGTTACAACTTATCAGAAGAAAACACCATAAACCCAGGATCGCTTTTTGTTGAAACCTTCTCTAAGAACCAATCATGTACTAAAAAGAAAAATAAGAATTCTGAAAAAGACTCAAATAAATTTCCCAGGAGTGTTTTATCCATGGAGGGAAGGAAAATGAGATATTTCCAGATGCTCTCTGATCTGAAAGAAGAAAGAAGCAGATGCTTCAAAGAAATAGGTAAATTATTACAAGACAAGGAGAACTATGTAGCAAAATATAATGAATTAATCCAAGAGGGAGAGGGTTATTTACAAAGAATATCTCTTTTAGAAAGTGAAAAAGAAACTTTACTGGGATGTCTGGCAGAGGTGAAGTGCGAACGAGACAAATACAGGACCCTGGTTTCAGAACTTCAAGAGTGCAATGGCAGCTGCTATCAAACTATTTCTGATTTGCAGGAGGACAACTGTGTGCTGAAAAGAGAAATAGACAGAATCAGGAAAGAAACTTCAGAACACCTTGATGAAATTCAGAAAGCAAATGCAAACTTTATCTTAGAAAATAGGAAATTAAAAGAATTAATGTCACATTTGGGTTTCACCTATGAAGAGCTGAGAAAAGATCAAAGTTTGGGAACAAAAGAAAAGATAATAAGAATAGAAGAAAAAAGTCAACAATGTGATCTCAAGCCAAAGAAAGTTGAAACAGCATGCAGTGTAACTCAGACTGAAGAAGGAGTTCTGGTTGTAGGCCCGCCAATCTATTATCCCAGAAAAGAGGTAAGTAATAACAGTGAGGAATGTTATCAAGCAAGACCTCTGAAAGAAAGGGGGAAATATAAATGTCATTCAGAGGGCAAAACTAAATTAACTTCATAATCTAGAAATTGTTTTAACTTCCATGTGCTGGATATCTTAGGTGCTAAAGTTAGCACCCTTGAAATCAAAAGGAAAATACTGGGGTTTTTCTGTACCTTTTACTTGAGATTTTTACAGTGATATTTATAAATATTGCAGATTACAAAGTTAAGAATAATACTTTAAAGATTGCATTGTTCAGGCATTAAAAAAAATTATTATTTTACTGCAAAAGTAAAAGCTTCTGGTAGAGCAAAATAATCCACAAACTTCTGCTACAATGGTGAAACATTCAGGGTTGAAAAACCAATCACATCTTATTGAAAAGTATGCACATGTTCAGTTACTAGCTTTTATTTGATAGGGTCTATTTTATTTTTACTGTTTTGATTTTTATGAAACATATGTCTAAAGAGAGGATCTTTACTTATAGTGGATTTATTGTAGATTTTTCATTTAGAGGAGTTTCTATGAAGATTACTGTGTTCTTGTTAAAACAGAATTATTGCTTCAGTTGAGAACAATCAAAAGGGAAATATTCATCTTTAATATCTTGATTTTATGCAAATGTTTTTAGTAATTCAGAAAGAAACCATATGTTTTTCTGTAAAAACCTGTGTGCCATTCTGTATGGGCAAGAGGAGTCACATCTTTCTGTTGTGTATCTAGGGCAGCATGTTTGAAAGCTACAATGTGATGAAAGAGCAAGTTGAAAAGGCAAAAGAGGATCTAAAAATACAGCAAAAGGAATTAGAAAAATCAAAAAAAGAGGTAATCTCTTGCTCTGGTGTAAATCTGTTTTCTTTCTTGTTTTCTTACATGCCTGTTCTTTCTGCGAGGATTTAACAGGGATGTCTCTGATTTGCAGAACCAAAAATGTACCACTTTGATCTTTCAGTTAAGTGATGAATTGCACAATCATTTGTGGTTGGCCAGAACTTCAAGTGAAGCTGAATTCCTCCGCCACTCCTTTACAGAAGCCGAGTGCTTAATAAAGCACTCAGCTTAATAAAGACACACAGAACAAACCATCTGCTGTGGCCATCTCTGGGCAGGCTGCTTCCCTCCCCCTCACTAGGAATAAGGAGGAGTAGAAGGACTGAAGATTATGGGAAACCTGAAATCAAAGCAGCATTTGAATAAGAAGCAAAATGATGTAAAATCTGACACTATCAAGGAGTCTCACTATCCCCAGTGATGGTGCAAAGCATGCACACTGCCCCTTCTCTCAACCTCTTTGTAATAAACATGAAGTCCAGCACCATCTATGCGGAGACTTGTTTGGATGGCTGGTTCTGTGCCTGTGTAAAGTAGATCTGCAGTTTTGATAGTGACCGAGGAAGCTTGCAGTGTTGTGCCTTTACAAATGCAGCAGCTTTCACATTCCTGCATTTCACTGAACCATCTCCACCCTGTGCTTGTCTAAGCAGAATGCATTGCTTTTGTGACAAGTGTATATTTATGGGGCTGTTTCATGCAATAGCAGGCATTGCTCAGACTCCCTATGGAAAAAACACTGGCAGTAGCAAGTGTGTTGAATATCTAAAAGAGCGGTAGACTTCAACACAGTGGGTGTACGAAATGGTTGTTCTTTGACAGCTGCTTTATAAGGCTTTCCCAGGTGAGGCAATTAGTATAAAGGGGTGGATTTGGATAACTGATGGATGGTTAGATAAGGACTTCTGACCTGGTAATTTGAACACGAAGAGGTTGTTTGAAATTTTGCTTATTTTAAAAAATCTTTTTAACTTGGGTCCTTTCTAATCTTTTTGTGCATTCCAAGGAGTTTGTGTGTTACATCTTCCTCAGTTTACTTAGAAGAATGCAAAACCTTTGCTTTCAGAAGAAGGAAGAAATTATCTATCATATAAAGGAAAGATCTCGCTGTCAGGCAACCAGGTGTTCTGTTGATATACAGATATACAGAAAACGTGTAAAGTGGAGAAAATACATTCTAGGAAAAATGTAAAGGTGAACATATGGAAGGTTGTGGGGTTTTTCCTTTTCCTCCTTTGCATTTTTCTTTTTTTGACATTTCTTAGGAAGATTCCCCCTCTCCCCCAGCTGATGAATCTTACTTTCCATTTGCTCTGAGTGCTTTCAAAGATGTAATCTCTGAGAGCATGAGTGCATCACCATTGCGTTTATTTTTTTTTTAACTTTATTCAGAATACTCAAAGTAACTTTAAATTTAGAAAACAATTTAAAAATTAGTCTATTTTTCTGCATAGCTCCAGTTAGGTTTCTATAGCACTTAAAAGTATTACTCATTTCTTTTAATGAGATTGTGGTGAATTATGAAATCCCATTTATTTTAATCAATTTACAATAATTTAAAACTTGCGATGTGGAGATTAGACTTAAGTCCGTGGTCACAAGCTATTACTGAAAAATGATATCACTGTTAATTATACTCAGTTTTGCTTTTTCATTCCTCCCATTAGGCTCAAAGGTGGTACAGAGAACTTGGCTTTGCTGAAACAAGATATGAAGAAATCAGGACTCGTCTGACACGGACTCTCTCAGAATTAGACCGTCTTAAACAAGAATCCAGGGACAAAATGCTTGAAAAACACCACTGCAAATTAATGGTATGTATGTAAACAGAATGGAGAAATGCATATTCCTTGTGAGGGAGTGTCTTGGATGCAGAGATACCCGTTGTCGCTATTGGCAATAGATTTGAAGAAAGTATAGAGCACCCAGAGCTCTTATGTGGTGGAGCTATAAATTTGAAAGTGAGAAGATATTATGAAGGTAGGCCATCTGTCTACTGGATAGCCCAAAGTCTGAGCTGTGCTTGGGCATTATAGACACCTTCATTTATTTGTAAGAGGATTCTTGTCCTGCTTTCTTTAGCTAGAGTAATTTTCTGAGGCTTGGATTCTCAAGTGGCCTTAATGAAAGGTGTTGGAGGTCTGTCCTCTGTAGCAGGAAAACTGCAAGAAAAACATACAGCTTTCATCAGCTGGAAAATCAATTTTGTAGCAACCTATAATATTTGCATATTCAGTTTGAACAGATTAGATAGATATGGCTTTGGAAGAAAATAAAAGCAAAATCTGGAAAATGTAAAGATTCTGGGCTCAGTTCAGTCACTCTCTCATTTAAATGCCTTAAGGCATTCTTACTGAGGGTGTAGTTGACCACCTGCAAATCCTATGCAGTTATATCATATAACTTTGTACACCCTAAGTGGCACTATGTGCTGACATGACAACTGAATTCCAAATGCAAAGATTAATCACATCATTATGATGTGCCTGCATGTACCATCTTAGAATGATGTATTGAACTATTTCAAGTAAGAAACTCCCAGATGGATTGTTTGAACGGAAATGTATTGTAAGGTTTTGCTTAAGCTAACACCTAAGCTTTAGGGGGACATTTTTGAGCAATGGAACTTTAACCCTTTTGTTTGGAGACAGTCTGTGGCAATTATTGCTTATTTTATTGGTCATTATAGTAAGATGTTAATTATTTTGATGACCTACATTGGCATAAAATTCATCTTACTTGACAGTGTTTTTATATTGGGAAAAACACAGGCCAGCCTTTCTTTTGAAACAAACAAAAAACAACAACAAAAGCAAAAACCAAAACCACAAAAAAATCCCAGGCAAACAAGAAAATTCACACACAAACCCACTTTTAAATCCCTCCAATAACTAAACTTCTCATGTTGATGCTTATTGATCAGTGCTGTATATTTATGCAATATTTTGATGTGTTTTGATTTATATTATTTCACTACTTGTTTTACTGTTAATGTCAAATTGTTGAATACACGTGTCTCATTCCAGGGTCAAAATCACAGTGTATGTATGCCATAGAACTGGGTGCATCCTTCGGTTGCACTATTTGATGGCACAACTAATTATCTGCATGACTCAAGTCTGTTATGTCCTAATCAAATGATATTGATTTTATTGGCACAATTAAGCAAAGGGTACAGATAAAAAGCAGAGTAGATAAATTTTAACAAAGGTTGTGAATTTCCATAATTCTCTTTTAAAATAAACTCTTTAATGTACACCAAACTATCAATAGTGGGTTTGTGTGAAACTGTTAAGATATGATGGAAGTTTTTCTAGATTTAAAAAAGAAGACTTGTCGGCACAATGGTTTTCATAATCTACTTTTCTACCATCATTTTTCTTCCTGAGGGCAATTTTGTAGACTGGTGATATTGCTGCTTTCAGTTAGTTGCCACATTGTCCAAAAATGCTTTTCATCCCAAGAGGCTATTAAACTCTGATACAGTAAATCACAATAATTTATGCTTTTTCCTGTTCTAAGCTCTATTATCTGGAAGATTGCTGTCTGTGATGCTTGACTGATATGAATAACTGCAGATGCAAGCACTCCAGACTTAGAACCCAATGTCTTTCAGAACTGATGTGTTTTGTCTTTAAGTTTTAAACAATTTTTTTATTTTTCCACTACTTTTTCCATTAAGATCTTCAGTTAAGGAATGTTTCCTTTTTTTATCTTACGTACTTCTTGTGTAGAAAGAAGATGATGAGGAAAATACCACGTCTTAGACTTGTCCTCAGGCTTTTGTCACTGCAACCCTTGTCTAATCAATCTTGGTGTGTCCAACAGCTGCTATTGTTCTTTTAACACAAGAGGGAGCCAAAAAGTTTGGTACAAAGCATGTATGATTTGCTGGAATGCTGTGCATAGAGGGCTTTCTTCATTAGGAAGTACAGTAGGAAAATGTCATATTTCTGGTTTTAGCTGTTCTGTAACAATGTGTTGTAACGTGGTCTATCACTTCAGTTGGTGATTTTCCATGAAATGGTGGCTTCAATATTTTGTAATCACCATAAGTGTCAAGTTGGAAAGGCTGTCAGAAAGCAAAGGAAAATTTAACCGTGGTGTTGTGCATCACAGCAGACTATTAGTTGTATCAGAGTTAGTGGCACAGTTTAAGCCCAGCCAGCAGCTAAGTATCGTGCAGCCGCTCAGTCACTCACCTCACTCCCAGTGGGATGGGAAGGAAAATAGGGGAAAAGAAGGTAAAAAACCCTAAGGGCTGAAATAAGAACAGTTAAATAATTAAAATGAAGTATTATAATAATAATAGTAATGATAATAATAGGAAGTAGAGAGAAAGGAATGACACTACCAACAACAACCATGCACCTCCACACCCCCAACCCCCCAAAAAATAAATAAAAAAGCAAACACCAACCCCAAACCAGCAGTGATGCACAATACAATTGCTCACCCCACACTGGGTTATACCCAGCCAGTCCTGAGCAGCAACTGGCCCCTTCCAGCCAACTCCCTCCAGTTTACTGGGCACAATGTGCTGCGGTATGGAATACCCTTTAGGGTCAGGTGTCCTGTCTCTGCTCCCTCCCAGCTTCTTGTGCCCCTCCTCACTGCCAGAGCATGACAGACTGAAAAGTCCTTGACCAGAGTAAACACCACTCAACAACTAGAACATGGGTGTGCTATCAGCATTGTTCTCAGACTGAAGCTGAAAACATAGCACTGCACCAGCTACTAGGAAAAAGATTATCGAGATGAAACCAGGACAAGTAGTAACCATTAAAATCAAACCATCTGCATGTTGTCTCAGATGATTACATGGTTTTACTGCAGTATGTCACAGGTCTGACTAGAATTTTTAGCTTTAATCACTTAAAATGCTTAATCTTTTAGACTTGCTTAGAATGTTATCAGAAATCTTGAGCAGCTGTGTGTTTCAACTCAGTATTTTGTTAATATAAGTTCACAATAGCATAAATGTTTTTCACAAGACTTTCTTCACTCTCAGATTTTCCTTAGGTTCCTGATCTATTGTTTATCTGACAGTGTCACTTGTAGGTGCTGACTTTATGATGATCACCATCAATCTAAAGCTCTCACTAATCCTTTCAATCCAAGTGCATAAAATTGAAAGAAAAAAGAATTGGACAGTGAGAGAGGGAATTAAATTCAGAAGTTCCTCCTTCCACTTGCTCTATAGCACCATTACTACATCTTATTGTAATGAATCTTTTCTTTTAAATTTTTTTGAAATTTATACCTAAAATCTGTTTAGTTTTATTAAGAATCTTCCAAAAGAAAAACATAACTGATTAAGTGGAATTTGTTCTCTGAGTTAAACATATGTAGAAAAAAAAAGGGGCTTGCTATACAGGAGTTGTAGCAAGAGCCTGGGGACCTCTGAGCTCTCTCCTTATCACTGTGTAAAATTCCAGTCCGATGTATGCTGTCACAGGAGACCAAGAACTCCTTGCTCATAAACAATTTTAAGATTAGTGCAAGATATTAATGCTAACATGCTTATGAAGGTTTGAAGTTATATGTTTTATATCAGATTATTTTTTCATGTACAAGGTAGGTCCTCAATATTGATTGAGAAGTTTTATGTTCTAAAACATGATTGAGAATGTTTTCCTTGTTCTATACATTTAATCTAAAAATCTGTGCATTCACTCTCTAGTCTGTGTACACTGTGAAAGATGCCCAGGAAATAGAGGAGAATAAAATAGCCAACAAGCGATTACAGCAGCAAGTTCTGACCTTGAAAGCCCAGCTCAGGGACCAGGCTGCATTAGAAAATCAGTTTCATGACTTGCAGAATGAAGTGGAACTCCTTCAGGCTCAGCTATGTCAAAAGGTATCTTAAACCTGTTTTCTGTGTGCTTAAGTGAGTGGATAAATATGAGCTTAGCCTTTAGATTCTACTTCTTTCCTCTCTAAGGAGAGAACCAAAATAGTCTTTCCTGGGAATGTGTCTGAGGATAATCAAATGGTTTCCAGGCATATGAAAGTACCCCTGACTTGAGAGAAATAAGGAGAAGATGTAGACTGCCTGGGTGGTCAATGTTATGGAAAGACGATACCCTATAATAAAAGTTGCTGGCAGTCTCTGCTATAATCCCCATAGTGTAATGCAAGTGAAGTGGTGCTGAAATTCTTTACAGAGCCACTTCGTTGGCTTAAATTGTCAGGATTTTTAACATTCCCAGCTCTCTTGTTGCACTATATCAGGTTAGGAAACACAATGAGTTAGTGATGGAGCTTTGATGGAATTTTTTCCAACTTTTTGATCCAGCTGGTAAGATTGCACATTCTCAGGTGTGTGGTTTGTATTTCTATTAATTTACATAGTTATTCTGGTGAGAACTCCCATATATGCACAAAAATACTTACACTAGCAGTTTTTACACTTGTATATTACATTTCACCTGGCAAACCAGAGCAAGTACAGACATTAACATTTGCTAAGCCACGGCTTTACTGTGTGACAGCCAAGTTACTGCTGTCAGTATGAATACAAATACTGAACTCAGGTGGAAAAAAGTCCTGCTAGGGCCTTTTCTCCTTAGATTTTGTTTTATGTGTGTTTGGAAACTAGTTTTCAAAAAGGGATGATAGTTACAGTGTGAGGCAAATTGGAATTTCCTGTCATAATCTGAAACTAGTAAAGAGCATTTTCTCAATGGTATTCTTCATACCTGAAAAATCTTCATACAACGCATAGAGCATGCTTCTCCCCTCTCTTTCCTCTGAAATAGAAGAAATTACTTTCTTCTCTCTACTGAGTGCAAGTTTCCATCATAAATCCACATGTTCTACATTTTTACTGGTTTTGGATTTGTTTTAGTTTTTTTTCCTAGCCTGTCAAATGCTGTGATTTGCTTTAAACCAGTTCAGTACAGAGGGTTAGTGGCTTTTCTCAGACATTGACACCTCTTAGCAGAATAGGGGTGATAAAATAAACTTTTATTGGTAGCGTCTGGTGTCTGTAGTGACGGATGGTGCATATCAGATGGTAGGTTAGTAAAAGGTGAGATGTTCTATCCATATAAATGGGCAACTTTTAATTGCTCTGTTGCATTAACAAAATATTTTGCTCCATACCTCATCAAGAATTGAATTTCACCAGTGCAGAGACCTACTGTCAAGCTTTCTCCTCCCACTGCTAGTGCAATGTAAAGACATGTCTCCCCTGTCTACTCTGTTTCTTCCCAAGCCCACAGTTTATTAGCTGAGGACCATGCAACCTCTTTCAGCATAATTGAACTTTCGTAAGAGGAGTCTTTTTCTGATGTGTATATCTACTGTAGGCTTTATAGAAATACAAACTGTCAAGCAATGAGTGCGCAATGAAGGATACCATGTCTTTAATGTGATGCTGCTTTGATGAAATAACCCCACTGATATAGGGCTCTATCTGAAAACATCCAAAAGCCTTTATTAATACATAAGATCAACACTAATCCTAGTAGGGTAGTGCTTGTGTCCCAGGGCTTATCTGTGTACAGCCAACTAGTTACACTGCTTCGCCTTGTTTGTGATGTAGGGTCACACAAGAATGCACAGTGTACACAAACACCAAAACCTGCTACACTATTTCAAAGTGACTATGGAATACATTAATGCAGAATGTTTTCCAAACTTTCAGGAAAAAGAACTTCAGAAGAGAAAATCTGAAATGAAGTTGACACTAGCTCCTCTGAAGGTACTGTATTTTCCTGAAAGCAGACAGAGGACCTACACCGTAGTTTATCCTCTGCTTACAGACTTCTTTCTGTGCATGTACCTGCCCTCTGCAGCTGACCCTGACCTAGCTGTTTGTTAATAGTCTTTAGGCTTTAAGCAAGACCTTGCTGACATTATTGCCTTGGGTACCCTTCAGCCTATCAAAAGGGGGCCTTGCACATGGAAAAGAAACTTCTCTTTCCAGTTTATCTGTGTGTATGTACTGCAAGGTGCAGAGACATCTAATGGCTGAGAAACATATGCATGTAATCTGTATCTTTGGGTCAAAATATATGAAATTACAGGTCAGACACAAAATGTAAACTTTTGGTCAGAACAGGGAGTGAAATCAGTGTATATGTGTTCATGCCACATAGGCTAAGCTGGCTTGCCTCACCCAAAAGTGCCAGGAAAGGAACAGATTCATCACAAGGGTGCATGATGAATTTCACAGGCGAGGAATTATTAACCCTGAATTTGATGAAGAGGTGAAAAACTTGGTGAATGACATGGCCCTGGCACAGTACACAGTTGCCTTTACATCAGTGTGTGACCAAGAGGTAAGTGAACTTCCTTGGAGGATCCTCCCATTTCTACTATTGTACTTAGTTACTGATTATTTTTTTAAGTATTTAGTGAAACTCTGTGGGTGAAAACTGAGGTATAAAACATATTTGTAGTAAGTGCTAAAGTATTGCTTCAGTTAAGTCAGTGGAGTTGGCTGCTTTGCTTCTGTTTAGGTCAGGATTCAGGTTTTTTGGAGTTCATCACAAAGTATGACAGTGCTCTATGCAGAAATGCTTTCCTGTTATTTCCATTATCCTAGACAATAATGCAGCAAATATTCAATTCCACTTTAAATGTCCATAATTTGCATTTTCTTCCTGCATTGTCTCAGATTTCTGTAGAAATCAGAAGGGGGGAAAAAAAAAAAAAGCCTACCATGAATCACTTTAAGATTTAAGTCAGCTCAGTGGACATTCAGATTCAAAAGGGAGTTAGCTACTTGTGTCTTGGTGGGAAGGTGAAAGTGGTTCCAGTGGGATTCACTCTTCTTCACACTTGGTTCTGTCCAACTAGCTCAGATGCTAGAAATATACTTCATATTTTTGGAGTAGCACCTACTTGAAGACATTCTGAAAGAGAGGAATCTGAATCTGGCAACCTGCAGAAGCAGGAATCCATTGCAGTACTTCAGTAAAGTTCCAACAAGCTTCCCCCCACCCCTCTCTAATTTCCTCTACCTTATTATATTAAACAAAGCCTGTAAAAATACCCAAACAATATTTATTAATGTATGTCTGAAGTAAACTTATGCAGAATCTTGCTAGTTAGAAGAGGGGAAAAAGTATCTTGTGCTACACATTTGTATTGAGAAAGTGGCTGCTTGCCGCAGCAGAACACAGAACGTAAATTTGTGCTATGCTTTGTACTTCAGCTAACAAAATGCACTGCAAAATGACTACATAAAAATGACACTGGCATCTATTTTTCACCAGCAGAAGATGCTCAGAATGGGTGTATAGTATAGCATATCCAGAGGATTATTTTTCTGATTATTTTACATTTTTGCACACAGAGTGGTACTCTCTATCGCTGAAGAAGCTTATTCTTCTAGTGTTATTAAGTGTTGCAAGCTATCATTCAGTCGTGTCCATTTCTGCTGCAAGAAGTAATTACATTTTAAGGAAAGGTAGATTGATTCCTGGTTGCAGGATGGGACAGGATTCTGTATCTGGCTGTGTCTGAGTATGGCAGGTCTGGGCCCACTGTTGTTTCACCCAAGCTCACACTGAGAATTAATGTCTTATGTGACAATAGTTAGTAACTCATATGTCAGAAGGGAGATAATATTTCACTGCCTCAGACATTTTCTCAGACATTGCTGTGATAAATGAGTATTAGTGTAAAGCTTCCGAAGACAGTAAATATCAAAATACCACGTATACTAACACTGTCTCCCTTAACACAAAACTTAACAACTCCAACAGGAGAGAATTAGATTGAATCTCTATTCTGATGGCCAGTGAGTTCATCTGCAATGTAGGAGCCCCACATTCGATGTGTATTTGGTAATTCATACCAAGGGCAAGTACAAACTCCATCCCATAGTGTCCAACACTGCAGTGGTCAGAGATCTCACTCAGGTTCAGGCATGCTAGTGTTCAAGCCTAGTTTTTCTGATCATGCAGAGAACAGACTGGCTCTTGCTGGACACCTTGACACTGAGCTTTAGACCATTCTGGTCTGTGGTAAGTAATTCCATGTGTTACAGAGGAATATTTTCCTGCTAAGGCAAATCTTTATGTTACCTAAAAAAAATTAGGTTTACATGGATTAGTTTTCCAATGGAAAACATTTCAGTGAGAAAATGTCCAAGAGCCACTACTCATAATTTAATAAGTAATGGTTACAGTCAAAAAGAAGAGAGTCTACTTCTTATTCTTGTGATATATTCATTTAGTTTTTAAAATCCTGTACTGAATTCTGTAGACATTCATTAAACTGAACCAACTTTTCATCTTTGAGGGTTCATTTTTTTGTGTTTCAACTCTGTTCTCACTGGAATTCACATCTATTATTCCAGAGCTGTGCCCAGCTTTTGCTTACATAAAACTCCTTTGAAAGCTCATTCCTTCCTCCCCCTCAGTTTTTCACTTCTATATCCTTCCTAACATTTGAACACTTCTAGAGAAAACCTGGTGGATTGATGCTATGGAGGTGGGGGTCTTTTTCTTTCTTTAATTAAAGATTTGCAATTGGCTTTGTTAGTTTCTGGACCCAGTGACAAATGGAAGCCTGTCACGCATTGGCAGCAGACCTGCTTGCTTTGGGTTACTGATGAATTTCAACTGAAAGTTTGCAGTGATGCATGAAGGGCTGATCCAGAGCCCTTTGAAGGGAAAAGGGACCCTGCATTCAATTCAGTGCCTGGCCTATTGTAGCTTAGTGAAAAAACTTTGTGTCTGGTTCTCAGAGGAAAATAAGTTTTAAAATTCTTTCAAGAACTCTTTCTATCTTTACATGGAGTTACATATAGAGGGGATATTGCTGTGTGCTAGGGAGCTCCAGCTTCAGTAGAGGGCTTTTATAGGCATCAGCAAATTACTCGTGCTCATAGACAGAAGTGAACTTCATGTTTTGGCTTATTCAGGACACAATGGATGGCTGTTTATTCCCTTCTGTTTGCCAGAAGTATTTTCTTCCTAATCCTCATCCCAGTTAAAATACTAAACCATGAAGACAGTGTCATGCAAAACTGATCATCTTTGAGCCTCTCTTCAGACTTCAGTTTCACTTTCCAAGACTGTTCTCAGACACAATAAATCACTGTTGTCCCAATGGCTTCATTTTGCTGATTGGCACTAACTCAAGACTTCAAATCAATTCAGTTTAGGTCAACAGCAAACATTTTAAGTTCCGTCATTCATGTTTATTTTCATAGCCCAGTGTTACATTCAAATGTTTTTAAATGAGAAATAAAATTTGCTTGAATCGTGTAGTACCTAGTGATTTTGTTCCAGCAGGATACTCTTCTCTGAGGCCAGATATACACTAGAGTAATATGCTCAGAAAAGAAAATCAGTTTTCCTTCTCTCAATATGCTTTCTTAGTCCCTGTGAAGAGGACTAGATTTTAAATGGCGTTTCTTCACCATAAAACTGTACACCATGAAGTTCTTTATTTATAATTTAGTTTAATAGTGTAACCTAGTGTAATTTAATTTAATTTTAGTTTGGTTTATTATAATAAACACATACAATTGCACAGAAGGGGTTTATTTCAATTCTTTCTCATTCAGAAGAAACACCAAGCAAAAATTGTGTGCAGGATGGTAAAGATGACTTTAAATTTTGAAATAAATAGTATTTTAGGGAGCCATAGGAATGACACTTTGTGTCTCATATGGATCTGAAATTTTTGGAGGCATGAATAAGTTAACTTCCAAACCTTTGTCATATATTTTCCTATAAAAGACCTAAACAGAGAAAACATTACAGCCCCTTGTAGTGGAGCAATAATAAATTTGGGCAACTGAAATGGTTAAAACCCCTTGTCTTATTTTATGTTTTGAAAATGAAATACATTTGTCTGAAGAGGACACAACCCACAGGTAAGGCTGCCTCCAGCAGGTGCCTGTGTCACTCAGCACGGTGCCACAGCTGAGATTAACATGCCCAATGTCAGACACAGAGTATGTGGACATTTTTACCCCCTTGTCATGTCCCATTTTAATCATCTTTTTTTAAATGCTGGGGTTTTTTTCAGTGGAAAGGCCTTGACCTCAACTTTTTTCCTTGCTGTTGTAGAATTAATTCATAAACATTATTTGCAGTTATTGTTTTTCTGTCTTTCCCAGTGGAAAGGACATACGACAGCATTCATCAAATGATGTTGGATATTCATGTTTATTAAAGAGCTAACAAAAAGGTCAGTGACTAGGCTTTGCAACAGCTGCCTTACTTGGACTGGTAACAGCGGGAAACAAGAGAAGATGCACCAGATAACTAATAGGAAATCCGAAAGAGTAGGTTCCAAGTGTTTAAGGCCAGGTGAGATAGGGCTTTAAGCAACCTGGTCTAATGGTAAATGTTCCTGCCTATGGCAGGGGGGTTAGAATTAGATGCTTTAAGGTCCCTTGCAACCCAAACCATTGTATGATGATTCTATGATTTATATTTTCTTTCCATAGTGGGTCTGTAACCATTGTTGCTATTCGGCCTCATTTCTCATGGCTGCCCTCATTTCTCAGAGCTGAGAGGAAATTTGTGCAAGGAAAATAGGGATAAATGGTATTGCTTTTTATTGCTTTTCATGGAGTCATCTTAAACTTTATGGATGGAAAGCTCCGGGCAAAGAACGTGTCCAATGTAGTGAATTATTTGTTCTACAGAATAGGGAATAAATGTGCAGAACAGTACAACTTAATTCTCCTTTATGTCAGGGGATTTCTTCAGAGATGCTTTTTGGCAGAACAATGTTTTCTATTTATTTATTTATTTTATTTCTACTCATTTCCTTGCATGAAACCACTTACTGCTTCTCTGTGAATTATATTTGAAGGAAACAGGCCTGAAAAAACAGTCTCTGATGCTCTTAAAATGATTTGTGTAGCTGATGAGATCAGAAACTTTCCTGGCACTGAGGATGGGATAAATTTCATGTTTGATGTTTGGACTTGAGACAATCACATCCATGCTAGTTTATTTCTATATATTTTATGGGGAGAAAGAGGTATTTGCAAGGAAGTATTCTGCCCATTCTATGTATCTGCTTTAGATAAGCAGGAAGAGTCACAGAAGCTGGACTCCACTGGTTGTGACAGGGGCCAGTCATTTGCTTTGGTCAAATGAGTTCCACCCTAAGAGGGGAGAACTTTGGGCTTTCAGTCATTTGGAGTCAATACTGATCAAGACTAAGGAACCTTTCAACACAAAGTTTTTCTGCAGGAAGAAACCTCTTTTTCTGACATTACAGAAAATATGGCTTAAATCATTGTAATTCCAAGGGGATGAAAGAGAGGAGATGGTGGTTATTATTCAGTAATTTTTTTAAAGAAGGCTAAAAGACTTTGCTGAGAACTATATATAATTTTTGACCTTCAGAAAGATTACTAAAAAACTATTGAGGGGTATAAATTATGGATTAAAACCAGTTAGGGCAGCCTGGCCTTTCCAGTGAAGTAACTGCTAAAGCTATTCAATAATTATGTAAATGGCTGTTTGTACAGAGGGTATCTCAAGAATTTGTGGTGGCTGAGGAGGTCGCACATGTTCAAGGTTAGTGTCATTTTAAAGTAAAATTGGACTGGTTGATGAAGATTTAGGTCTATTTCTTGACTGCATAAATAATACAGATATTTTAGCAGTGGTTTGCACTCTAATTCATGGGCAACAGCATGATTTTGTCTAGAACAGTAAATGCAAGTAGAGGAACAGCCATAATTAAAAAAGAAAAGCTTTAAAAAGTAACCTTCCTTTGTTTTCTGCTAGATGTCAGAATTTAGATTAAGATAAAAAGTGCAATTAAAAATATCCAGATAAATTTAAACATTTTGTTTTTATCTCTGACACCATTTTTTTAAATTTTTGTAATATTGGATGAAGGTGCTGGTTTTTGGTTTTAATGTCAAGCCATTCCAGAGTCTTATGAAGCACTGAAGACAAGCTCTTTTGAGAGAATTGTGCCAGCTTTCAAATATAGCGCAGACCATACTGTGGGAACTTCATCAATGTAGTAGCAGCTTTACTCATCCGGTTTTGCATTAACCCACCTTTCTGCTGAGTTTCACTAAGTTAGCTGCAGCAGAACTTTGTGGTCCCAAGAGGCAAAGCTGTTCGTGAGTTGAACAGTTGAAGGAAAGGAAAGGCCCTGCAAGGATGCTGTCTTCCTAGAAATGAAATGTGCCGCAGCTTCGATTTGTGGCTGTGTTTTTTTGTGATAGATTTACCAGCTCTCCTCCCTATGAAGAGGACAGTGAATTGTCTTTGCATGGGTCATTGAGCTCCAGAACTTGTTCTGCTCCTGCTAACTCTCATCTATCACCAGGGATGCCTCTAACCATGCTTCCTATGATGAGGAAATTGTCATCCAATAATTTTAGATCCAACTTCTTCATGCCTCAAAACATTTCAAGGCTGCCCTTTGTAACCTCTCCATTGCTTTTCGGCCAGCCAGCATTTTTTGAGTGCTGGGGAGAGATACTGCACTTCTAACCTTGGTTAGAATTCAAGGACTTCCAAAGCTGCCTTTGACTTCTGTGTTTGTAGAGGAACATCCAAATGTATAGCTTTTGCTTTCCAACTGATGTATGCCTGTGATGCTAGGATATGATAGGGTATTCATGCCACATTATCTAAATAAATGCTGTATCCAGACAGTGTCACAGGCTTCTACTTTAATCAGTGCAGAGAAAGTAATTCTTTTAGAGAAGAGCAGCAATCTAAATTATGTGCACAAAGCTATTCAGTATGTGTTGTCCTTCAACTCCTGGATGTTACCATCTTGTTCCCTGGCCTTTTCACCCTGAAATAAGTGGTCCAGGTGGTAGCTGCTCCTGGGGAGTGGCCAAACATGCTTGTGTTTGGAACTTTAACAGAGCCAATGGCCAAAATTCAGCAGCATTATTTCCCTCTTCTTATGGTGGGCAGCCAAGAACTGAAGGCAAAATAGTTTCAAAGGCAGTAGTCATCGCTTGTGTTTACCCCTCACATTTTCTGATAGGGTCTGTCCTGCAGCACACTGGGTCTAGATATGGACAGGCATGGCCCACCCTCCTGACCCTGTGAGCTGAATACCAGTGTGTTGTTGTACTTAAGAGTCACAGGACACATACTTCAAGGAGCCCACGAGCTTTGCAATCAAGAGATGAGAGTGATGAGTTTTTCAGGTCGGGCTACCTTGTATACTTCAACAGCTGGGACTCAGTATCACCTCAAAAGCTATGGTATGGTAAAGCACCACTGATACCTATATGCTTCAACCCTTGCGTTGGAGCTGCTCCTGATCTTGTAAGCAGCATGTTTCTCATATAGCTCCACAGTGATCAAACCTGCAAGATGGTGAAACTTCTTCTCTTGACAGTTGCAACAGCTTACACACTCCACATTCTTCTTCATGCTGTAATAGAGTTATATTTTGATACATGAGCTTGTCAATAAATGCTCTTTTTTTTTTTTTTTGGGGGGGGAGCAGATAACATTTCAGAATTCTCTATTTCTTTTTAAAGGACACAAGTGATGTAGCTAATACTCATTAAACATGTACAGAGCAAACTAAACATATTATTTTAAGTAAAATCTGTTTTATAATAAGTAACCATTCCTGACCTGGCATATTTATAGGATTTGCATTTTTGGAGCTTTTGCAAGAGGACTAATGGCAACGAGGTGATAACTCTAATGAGCTGTATTAATTTGGAAAAGAAATAAAGAACTATTTTTAAAACCCCAAAGGCTGAAACTATCATTAACAATCTTAAATTTGTTTTTCTGTGAAATTATGTAACCCTATATGCAAAATAATGTAACACTGATCCTGTGGCTTTCATAAATTTGTATCAGGATGATAAAATGCTACTGTCCTATGATAGTCATTTACATTCACATAGATCTTCTTTTTCTGCTTTCAGCTGTTATTAAAAGCTGCATAATTAAATAGCTGCTATTTCTCTCTAACTTTGGCTTGAGTTCAATGAAGATATTCAAGGATAATGTTTGTTGCGGTGCTACAGTTGTTTTGGAGATGAAATAAGATCAACTGAATTAATATTATGTTGATTCAGAATAGAACGGTCTGTATGAGAGTTCATGCAGTTGAATTAATTCACTTTTGAAGACCATTCAGGTTCCCTTTCTTGAGCATTCATAAATAGAAAAACCTAAATTTGTTGTTTAGTGTGGAATGTGAGAATATATGTGTGAAAGAAACATGTTAGAAATGTGGAGATTCTTCAGGAGGAGACCTAACATTTGCCAATTTTTAAAATTAGTATTTTTTTCTATTTTTTTATCTAAGTTCTCTTAATATCCAGATGCAAAGTTTAGCTGTAGTTAAGGCTTAGAGATTTCTTTTTTGGTGGGGGAAGAGTTGATGAATACAGGACTCCTTTTTTTAGACAGATGCAGGAATGCTTCACATTTACAATAATTGGTATAATATCTTTTTTTCTTATTTTGGTAGTTTATTTATATTTAATCTCTATGAACACTTATTGGCATGAATTTATTCAAGTGGCTTCTACTAATAAAAAAAAACAAACCAGCATTAAAGAACTTCATTTAATTTGAGTTTCTTAGAATGCTATTTCCTCTTGCAGATGCTGTCTTCTTCCACAGATAAGTCACAGGCCCGTGCACAGCCAGAGGATCATGAGACATATGTCAAGGTGAATGGGATGACAGGATCAATACCTGCAAACTCTCAACAAGAGGTGGATATCATCCACAGTTCTCACTTCACTCCAGATGTGTATGCTGGTTCTGTAAAGTTAACAAGCCCAGAGAGGATCATAGCCTTGCATCGAGAGCTAACACAAAAGCATCGCAAAAACTGCCAGGTCAGTAGAAATTGGTTTTAGTTTAGTGAAATCTATTGTTCTTGGCAGTTATTTTATAGATCATGTATATATCAATGATTGCTTCCAGAGATGCACAGTTGATTGTTAGTTTAAACAAGCTGACAATAGTAAAAGCTTCATGCTTTTAATTTCCAAATGCATTCATAATTCATTTTCTTCCCCATTGTTTAGGAATGGCTTGGGGCTTGTAAAAGTAATTAAAAGGTTTTGCTTTCATCAAGGTGTACTTTCTGGTAAGACCATCTTTGAGAACTGTTGGATGTAATGTTGATCTTGTCCTACCTTTTCTTTTTCCTCTTTTTTTTTTTTTTCTTTTAGTGATCCAATTATTCCTATGCCCTGAAGCTCTTTATAGTAATTTCCATTAACTGCAGGAATCCTGTTAAGAGCAGAGCTGATCAATTGCAATTGCATTTGTGACAGTCTGCTGCTAAACTAAACGCACAGGAGACTTCACCCTCTCTGTGATAACATAACCTCTCCATAAATGTATGGAAACGAAATTCAAGTATGCAATTACTGGAGCTAGAGTAGTTACAAATATTGCTCTACTGAATTTTCCTTTACAATCTTGGATTAAAATAAATGTAATAAAACAAGTAAAAAACATAGTTACTGTTTTTGGCATTAATAGTTGAAAAAATCATGGAAGTTACTGAAATCTCCTTTCATTCAAGTAATATAGCATAGAATGTAGAGGTAACTCAGAATTCTGATGTTATTTAGTCCAGGGGATATATGTGACAGTCCAAACCCAACTTCTGGGTAATTTTCTCTATCACTGTCACATATACATAAGACCAATGAAAATATTTTCATGCAAGAAAATTATTATGGACAGCATAATAAGTAGCTTTTTAATTGACCTGATCTTTGTAGACTCAGGAATTACTTTTTTATAGACATCACATGGGCTTTAATGAAATCCCAACAAGAGGATGACCCAGGATTACAGGAAGCTACAGCTGAAATCAGCCACAATGAAGAGATCGGCCTGTTCCCATGTAACATAAAGAAGCACACTGGGATGTTTGAGGTTGTTCTCTTCTTTATTCCTCAGATACCTTCAGTTGTCTCATCCAACTCATATCTGAAGGCTGACTGCAACCTGCCCGTGATCCACAAGGAAACCCCTCTGCTATCAAGGATGAAGGATGCACTGGTGCCACCACAACATAGTGCTTTCTGGGCCATGGAGGGGAGGGATCAGTTGTTAAAATGTGCTGATGCATTTTGCGGTCAAATAGGAAATCAGCATGCAGGTGCTATTCCCCAGGGAATGAAACAGAAAAATGCCATTACGAATAAGGCATGGCTCTCTAGAGGAAAAACAGGCTGCTCAACCTCAGCTACTGCGGCAAAAAGCTGTTTGTCAGACACATTGTCAGCAAGTAATAAAGGTCAAAATCCTGTGTGGAGCAATCAGCTGCATGGGAA
Source organism: Agapornis roseicollis (assembly GCA_002631895.1). Classification (NCBI taxonomy): domain Eukaryota; kingdom Metazoa; phylum Chordata; class Aves; order Psittaciformes; family Psittacidae; genus Agapornis; species Agapornis roseicollis. The sequence goes on along the minus strand of NDXB01003255.1, from coordinate 257,452 downwards.
GGAATAAAACCTGCAGAAATAAAGCAAGGTAAAGCATCTTAGCAATGTGATTTTCCCATTGCTACAAACATATTAATAATTATAAAAAACAAAGATATTTTACTGGTTAACATGGCCCAGCAACTAGTTTGAGACGACTGAAAATTGACATGAAAAAGATCCATTATACTTTTTATAATCCAAATTTCTTAGAATATTTGACATCACTGAAACCTATGAATTTTTCAGTAGCTGGGCTGCCTCTCCATTTTCTTTTTACCACATGTTGAAGATATTCTTTTCTTTTAACTGAGCCTGTAAAACAAGCCATTAAATCACTTTTATATATAACCTATTTCTTCAGGGTGTAGTGGCAAGTTCTGAAAGAACATCTGCCTTTTTTCCTTTGGAACCTAAGAAAATATGGTGTCACAGACTTCCTAGAAAGCTATTTTATTGAAACTGGGGGGTAGTTTTGCAGTTGGTGTTTATTTATTGTCCTGGGGTATATATTTTTTATTATTTTTTTTTTTTTTTTTTTTTTTTTTTTTTTTTAATCAACAAAGTGGTCCTACTGACCTACAGCAGGATGCTCAGTGTATTCCTGTAGGTTGTAAAATAGCATCTTAAGCAACAAATTGCAGTCTAATTTGATTAGGTTTACTGGACATGTTCCTGGCCACTTTCTTTAAGTGATGGGTTGGGCATCATGAGTACAGTAACATCTGAGTTCAAAGCATGGGTGAATCAGATGGCACCCTGTGCTGCCAAACCCTTACACCTATAATAGGAAGAAGCGGATGCAGTGCCAGACCACCTGTGCTAGCACAGATGTAAGAGTGCTTCCTCATAGCCTGGCTTAGAAATAGCTGTGGTCTGGGCTGCATGAACCTTTGATAGATCCACGTTATGGGAGGGATGAGGGAAGAATGTGCCTGTGCAGGTGCATGTGTGCACTAACGCTGGTTAACTCTGGGAAGTTTAACTCAGCATTGCTGTAATACTCCAAAACACTGATTTATACTGGGATCCCACCAGAGTTAATACTTTTGCAAAACAACCATTATTCACATCTCACAGCCATCTTTATGTTTAATCCCTTTTATTAGAAAAGGACATTTTTAACACACAGTAATATGTGGTGCTGTTCCTATGCTTTCCCTCTGCCTCCATTGATTATTCTGGTTGGTTCATATTATGTTACCACTTTGTTGCTTTTTGGAAGCTAGAAACAAATGACTGGTTTTGAAGAAATATTAATGCACACACACTTTATTGTGGGAAACTCATTTTCTCAGTAAGGTGGCAGGGCAATTGCTTACAGCAGTAACTGAATTGGTCTTCATCCAATATATGTTTAGAAAATATACACCAGATGCCAAGGGAAATAGCCCCTGGAAGTGATGTTTTGGAGCACTCTCTAAGCAGAGGAAACTCCAGTGAGGTTCCAAAATCTGGGCTTCTGCTTTCATGTGTCTTTCTTTTCTTCCTAATACATGGGCAGCACTTCCGAAGACTGATATACCTGATACACAGCCATCAGCTGCCTTCTCAAATCATAAGATATTTTGATGTGCAAAACCACTTGTAAATATTTAACATGGTAAAACTTCAATATTGATAAAATGATGCTTTAAGAATTAGTACTTGTGAGAATGTTTTTTCAGCTTTATCTTGATGACAGTAAAATACAGAGCTTGGTAGTTCAGGCTTTAGGTTAGATCATAATGCATGAAGTGTGCTAATAGTGAGGCTATTAATAATAATATCCTGCCATAATAAGATATCCTTGTGCAGCTATCTCCTTTGTGATTGGGACCATAGTAACTTACCATGAAATTAAGCCTTTTTGGTGCATTCCCTTTCTATCAAAGAAAGACAAGCATGGTTTACTTTAAACTATCAGGCTTCATTTTAAGCTAATTAGGTTATTTGGCCCCATTCTTCCTCCTGCTGGAATTAAGAATTTCCTGAACAAGGACTGCTGATACACACAGGTGTAGATGACTCACAGACATATTACCTGCACTGAAGCACTGCAATGCAAAATGGACTCAAACAATTAATTCCTCAAGCAAATGGGTGTTGTACTGTCACTTTGTAACTTTGCTTCAGAAGCCACAATTTCAGTTAAAATCCTGTAGCCCCTTGTGTTTTTGAGGTTTAAGACATTCATTCTTACTACTACAAAGCATCATTTAAATATGTGCAGATACCACAGTTATTTGGCCAGATGTTTCAGCTCCTTTTCATTTCTCCTAAGGAAAATTGTGAGGTTTTAGACACTAAAGTGGAGGAATGCTAAAAGATCAACAGAAATCCATTTGGAGTGGGTTATCTCTTTCAAACCTCTGTCTTGCTCCATTTATTTCTACTACTGAACAGGCAAATGAAAAATGATAGATTATGTCAAATAATTATGTGCTAATTGATGTACAAAAAGATTAGATGATGCACTGCACCATCAAACAAGGTCCTTCAAGTTCCTTAAATACAGTCATTTACAGAAACCAGCTCTGAGATGTACAGTGGCAGGCCAGATGGTTCATATATTGGTGTCCTGCCAACTGAAGTCCTTTGGGAGCCTGAGTTTGCTGAGTCACTCATACAGAATAATTAATACTGCCCCTTGTTCTGTAATGATTTGGGGGATTTTGAAATTGAGGGTGATCAGTACCAATGTGCTTACAGAACACATCTGAACAGTTGACTGGTGTTGAATCACCTGTGATCTGCTGTTTGTCATCCATGCACCCACCTGAGTCAAATGGCACTATCTGTACTTGAATGGATGATCAAGACACTTGGAAGGAAGCTGGATGATGATGTGCTTCCTGCTGACAGATGCTCACTGTGCCTGCTTCCCATTCAGACCCCTTCACTTACAAAGAACTTGTTTGATACAGCACAGAAAAATATTGGCTGGGACCAATAGGTCACATCAAATGAGCGTTTATTAACATATTTAGGCAACATTTGCCCAGTTCTTTTTTTGAACACTTGAACTCTCCAGTACAGAAGCAAAAATATCTCATTTTAACAGCGAAGCTGCCTTTTTTCCCTGCAGTTTTAATGAATGTAAATGAGATATGTGGAAGTAGTAACCTGAAAGGTGCATGCTGCTTTTTAAAGCACTATCTATCTTGTGAAAGATAAACTTAAAAAGGAAACTCATGGTGTACTTGAGGCTACAAATGCACTGTAAAGTAGTTTGAGGGAGGAACTGGAATCTGACAATCAAAACCTCAGTGTCTTTAAAGTAAATGATGCCAATGTCCACTCCAATTTCTTCTGGAGATTAAACATTTGTAGAAAATGCAGAGGGTTTGCTCTGGAAGCCTGCCATTTCCCATCTATTGCTCATCCTGTGGTACAAAAAGCTTTTACATGCAAAGCAGATTTGGGGATCAGATCTGATGCTCAGCCCATGGTAACTCATTTCCATTCTCAGGACTGATATTTGTATGAGTCAGAACAAACCCAAGTTGCCTATAATTAATTTTCTGTAGTCCTTAGTAATTCCTGTTCACATTTTTGGAGTTGCAATTCTGATTTGTAAAAAACACTGTCTAATATCTTCTTAGTAACAGCTTTTTAATTTAGCCCTTAAGCTGAGGATATTAGAGCTCCTAATTAAAGCCAGATAATGTATGAGAGATTTCCACAATGTAGACCTTTCTCTTAAAGTCTGATTAAACAAAGAAACTCCCCCATCTGTTACTGCATTCCCAGCAGGTCAGGCAGCTTTTAGGTAGAATTCAGGAAGAACTCACTTAAGTCCATCTTTCTTGCAGTACTTTTTTCTCACAAATAAAGAGAACAGGAAGGGCTAAGGCAGAAAATGGAATATATCAGAAACCTTGGCCTCTTACATTTAGCTGGGAATGTTGTCTCTTCGCAATCTATGATCCTATCAGTCAGGATAGTGGTGAACCACAGAATACTGAGTTCATTTGCATATAAATATGTATAACATATTTATGTGCATATATATTTGAATAATTACATAGGGCTTGGCATAAATAAAGATTCTATAAAATAATAGGGAGAAATAACTTTCTGCAGATCTTTCCATTTCTTTTCTTTTTTCCTCACCCCATTGGGTTTGGCTAACAAAAGTATGGATATGAGAAGAGACTAATTTTTTTTATTTATTATTATTTATTATAAATTTTAAAGACTGAATTTAAGCCTTAAGAGGAAACTAAGATAAGACTATGTAGTGAAAGTTCTGCTTGTACCTTGGCTCCACTGTGGGTTAAAATCCAGGTATTTATCAATCTGTCTTCCCTTTCCTAAATATACTAGTTTCCATGAGATGGAAACTTACTTGTGTGCCCCACCTTGTCAGCTCAGATGACAGTACCAAGCCAGTGGGGGACACTTGCCCTATAGCAGTTCAGGTCCCTGTTGTCTCTTTTGCCATTGAAAGAGGGGAAGAAAAAAGATGAGTAGTTGTATAGTCTTTGTCTTGCTTTCATATGCAATAAACTATTAAACCTTTACTGGGTAAGAGTTAGGCACCCACTAAGGGATATGTCATGCCACAAAGGAAACTGAACTGACTTGTACCCATGCTAAAGATCTCTCGAACTGTAGCCGCTGTTGTGTTTCATGCACTTAAGGCTAAATGAGACCTTATAACAATGTTGTAGTATTTACTTAAAGGCTGGCTACAAAGAAGATAGAGACTCCCTTTTTAGAGGTAGTCGCATGGAAAAGAGGGATATGGGTGCAAGTTATGCCTGGGAAGATTCTGTTTGGACACTAGAGGAGAATTGTTTCTAGTTTCAATGAGAACAACCAGCCATAGGAATAATCTCTTCAGGGAAGTGGTGGATTCCACTTTTAAGATTCAGCTGGACAGGGTGCTAGGACATCTAGTTTAGGTCATGCTTACCTACAGATGTTGGACCTGATGATCCTTGACATCCACTCCAACCTGGTATTCTATGATTCTATGATAACCTCTCTGCCTTTGTAAAGATCAATGGAGCATGGGAGGTTCTTAAGAGGAAAAGTTATGGTCTGTGAAGTAAAAAGCTCTTAAAAAGAATAGGGGGTGAGAGGAAAAGAAGGCAACAAAAGAGCTAGAAGATCTTATTACAGATAAGGTCCTTTCCAACCCTAACTATTCTATGATTCTATGATGGGTCAGGTTTACCAGGGTGCCCACAGCAGCTCAGCTTCAGTCTGGTGATCCAGCACAGCTGTAAGCCTTATTTCTCAGACACTGAAACTGTGTTTATATTCAAGCCATTAGTGAACAAGGTCAAATATCTAAGGATGGAGAGAGAGTTCTTTTTCTTTATGGGATACTGGGAACATTTAATCAGCAGTTACTCAGAAAATAATTGTTTTCGGTTCTGCCTGGTCACTGCATTTTTTGGTCATGGTGTGAGAACATGGAGCAGAGTAAAGGGGAAATTCAGTAAAGGTTTCCTTGAAGTTTACTTGCATTGTACTTGTACTAATTGTATTAGGACAAGAGAGAGAAGCATTGAAGTGCTGAGGCCTCTCAGCATATGGCTGTTTGGCAAAGCTTTCTATAAGTGTGAAGCTCCTGGAGCACATTGTTGATTTTTGTAATGTGTTTCCAAGGCTGAATGTCACAAGCTATTCTTTCTCACCCTTAGTGAAAGCCACAGCTAGAAAGGGAGGATGTGGCCATCTCCTGTTGCCCACCTTTGCCCCCACCATCTGCTGAAGTGCTGCCTCTTTGCTTTCCCATCTGTGGGCAGGTGACTCCATCTCTCAGGGGCCACATCTTTATTTTCAGCTGGCTGCAGACAGTCCCTTCTGGTGAGTGAGTTTTAAAATCTAGGGGTGAGGCTGCCTAGCTGGAGGGCACGGGTAGTTTGTGGCTGTTTGTGAAGGGAGCTTTTCCTGGGGGGAAAAAGGCTTTTCTTGTCTCACAGGAGCTGATTTGTAGCAGAAACTGCACATCACCATATAGCTGCTCTGGGGATAGTGAGGGGCTGAGGTTTGCCTATCTCTCACACCCTTACAATTTTACATGCCTTTTCTGTGCTGGATATGATCACCAAGATGAATTGGCTTCTGAATGAACAGTTAAATCCCATTCTTCTGTGGACAGTGGATCTTTTGCAAACAGTGTTTTAGGAATGAGCAGACATGTTGTCTGATGTATATGAACTGGGCGGAAACGAATAACAAATATGCTTTATATGGCTCCTATATGATCTGGATGCCTTCTATGTTGTCTGTATGCTATAGCTGGTGAGTAGAAGTATAGAAAAGCTAAGATCCATATAAAGAACTTCCATTAAGAGCACACTGAACATTTTCAACACTAAATGAAGACATGGTCTCATGGAGGACAGTTCCTAAGTCTGAGCTGGGAGGTAGAGGTCTTGGTCATGTATTTTTTTATGATGACTGGAGAGGTTTCATTGCCTAATCTACCTCACCCCCTAATTTACCCCATTGTCTCCTATCCACAAATAGAAATTGCCATCTGTTCCAACCTGTCCTTGTGGCTGCTCGCATGATAGATCTCTGAAACCATTTCTTTCAAAATGAACCTGCAGGTGACTACTGGGGGAGCTCTGCAAGAAGTTCTGGGGGAATAATGGTGTGTGTCAACTGGTTGGCCATGAGTGAGTCTTGGAGAGCATATTGGAGGCAATGTCCTCTTCAAGTTTTTGAAAGCTAAGAAACGAAGCAACTGGTATGGACAAGGTTGTTATGTGCTCTGTATTGGGTTCAGAACAGAAAGTACCTCATGTGACAATGCTTAGAAAAGCCAGAAAAAATCACTGTTTGTTATATCTGACATGAGGGCTTGGAACTAGGTGATCTTAAGGTCCTTTCCAACCTTAACTATCCTATGATTTTATGATCTGCATCTTTCCAAGAACAGCATATTATGGTACTTTAGATTTCTCTGTGAGACTGGGATTTGCGCTGACTTTTGCATGTGAACACATTTCCTGGTTCATCTCAGGTGACATGACATCTTTACTAGGCTACAGAATTAAGCTCTTAGTGCTTGCAGCTCAGCCAACACTGCAGACCTTCACAGCAGTCACTGTCAGATGTCTGCCTGGAAGCAGGGAGTTTGTTGTCATGTGTTTAGGAATTAAGCTTAGTTCATTCTCTAGAAAGTGGATCTAAGTTAGACTCCTGGGGTGCCTGACAGACATGAAGAGAAATCAGTGCTTGATGTACAGGACAAGATTCATGACATCATTATGTAAGTCTAAAATAGACAAGATGATCTGTACTTCAGAGATGCTCTTTCAACTCACTGACTATACAGATGAATGGAGGGGGACTGCCTCTCATGTCAAGTCTACACTGCAGAAGAACGGGAAGGCAATTCCCAACCAAAGCACTTTAGTAATAAATGTGTCTATGGTCATATGAGTCTCAGTTGTGGTGATCTGGTAGTGCCTAGCAGGAAAAAGACTTGAAATCTTTCTTCTGTGTCCTAGGTGACTGCTCTGAACTCCACACTAGCCTTCTCATAAGACATAAGGGACATTAACACTTGAGAACATCTCTTTTGTGTTGTACTGACTGTTTTTTAAACATTCTGCCTGAGGACTTTTCCTTTGTACTTATACCTTGGTTTAATTATGTAGTTTTGTCTTAATTTATAGGCACCAACTCTGGATTCACTGGAAGATATTGTGCATCTAATGTTAGGTACTATTTTACAAATATATTAAGTGGGAAATTAAATGGATATGTAGGTCTGAAGCTTTGTTGACTTGACAAGTTCTCCTGAGCCCGCATAGGATCAGAGGCAATATTCATCAAGCAAGCCATTGAGCATATGCTGGGTCTAGTGCTAATACTTGGGAACTTTTGCATAAAAATAAGCTGGATCCACTGTTTTTTATGTGTGAACTGTTCAGTTGTGTGTGCCTCTCCTTGAATAGTGTAAAATAGGACAATGCAGAAGAGAGGGCAAAAACTTATAAAATAGTATGTTCAAACACATGGGTTCAGCCTGGGCTGTGGAGAGTTTGCTTCAGTGGATTAGTACCTGCAGCGCAGCCGTTCTCCTGGGAAATCATGTAAGCACATGTTTCCTTTAGAGGGATTCTGACCTCTTTTGTGGTGTTCTTAATTTCTGTGTCCTAAGTAAGGTGATATTAAAACAAGCCCTTGTTGGTTTGCTTCCTTGGGAGCTTTACAGAGAAGTTTCTGCTGCTCTGAAATTAAAAGAAATAGCTCAGATTCCTACAAGTCTCCAGAAGATGACATGTCTGCTAAGAATAAGTACTGCTCTTTGCACTGGTAAACTGGATGCTGAGGAGAGAGTAATGTGATTGTCAAGACACATCTTTCAGATTAATAAAGCATTCTGAGAAGAAGGCTCAGTTTAAAGGTAGTCCTTGGGGGGAAAAAAAATCTAAGCTCTGACATGAAAATAAATGCTCATTTTTCTATTTTTAAATAACATAATTTCTTCTGCAGTACTGCCATGCATTGTGAATTAAACCTTTTATAGACAAATTTAATATGACCAAGACAATTGCCTTAGCAGTATTATTAGGAGTAATAACTTCTGTTGTGGATAAATCTGACCCTTTTTGAATGTAAAAACATTCATCTTTTGTTTCCTACCCTAGCTTTTCCCTCAGAAGAGGTTGTCTTGTCTGTAAGATGTATTTGAAATGTCATGATATATGTCCTGCTGTGAATTACTGGTTTTGAGCTCTTCGTTGAACAGAGGTCGTAGCAATGTGTTGTGTTGTGTGTCTCATCTGGGTACTCTGGAAGCTTAATACTGGTGGCTCCTTCCAACTTCAGAACAATTGTTTTGGGACTAATTGCCAAGTACAGCATTGTACAAAATGTCTAAATGTGCTTGCCGGTCTCCTCCTTGATTATCAGTGGAAGGAATTGCATTTCCACTTCTGCATTTTACATTGGGACCCCTTTTGCATAGGGGTCTCCCCTCCCTTCTGTCTCTTGGCAGACAGTTTATACAGCTCCCTCAGTTAGTGGACCCGCTGTGTTTTCCCTTGCCAGTGATGTCATTATATGGCCAGCCATCCCAAAACTGACATCTACCCATCAACTCTCAAAGAGAATAAAACATAGGTCACACAATTTTCAGCCCCTGGGCACTGCACCACTGCCTTCCGTACATAAAGCCCTTGGATCCTTGGTGTTTTTTGGGTTGCTGCAGCTGAACTCAATGTTATCTGTTGATGACCACAGCATTAAAAAATCAATTCTGTATTTATTTCCTAAGTTATAAGCCCACCTGATAGACCTATGACACAAGTTGAACTTATGTTCAATGATTAATGAGAAATACAAGGTAGCATTACATGGCCCAGTTTGATTAGATGTTCTTGATCTAATCCTGTCACTCAGTCACAGCTGTTAACACTTTTATGTCCTCATAAATTACTGTACCTGTGCTGCTGTAGAGTTACAGATTAAAAGAAAATCATATGATAACAAAATATATAGCCAGACCTTATATAACTCAATAGGATAAGTGATATATATATATATATAAAATCAGAAACTTATAGGAGAAAATGCTTAAACAAACATGATTTTTGCCACATGAAACCTTATGGAAATCTTTCAAAATTGTAAGAAGGAATTTTAGGTATCCAGATTTCATTACCTTTCTACTTTGGTTAGAAAGACTAAATAAAACCCTCCTTCTCTGTCTTTGAATATATATAACAGAGTTTGATTATACATGCCATATATAATCATAGAGGGCTAAAGATGAGGATTCTTTGGTGCTTTTAAATTTTGGGTTCATTCAATGCAAATTTCCAATTGAAATATTTACCCGTGGGGGAGAGTCCAAACAAATGTAGCTGTAGGTGAAGGACTTGGTAACATTCACCTTTGTAAAACCTGGCAAGCAATAGAACTGTTGAAAAGGCTTTTCATCACCCTGGGTATAAGGAAGTGGCTGCAGAGTTGACTGCTGCGCCACAAGGACAGTGTAACCCTCAGTCACATGTTGGGCTTAATGGGAATTAACAGATTCCAGAGATCTTAAATGAATGTTCCCATTAGGAAGGACACTTTTCTTCTCCCTCTTTTTGTGTGACAAGATCAATATCTCCTTAGGGAAACCATGAATGTGGAATATTTTCTATGAGCGTGCAATAAGTAATACTCTCTTGACTGCACATGGGCTATAAGAGAGTTTTCCAGTATAATGAATGATAAGTAGAACAAAGATCATTTGTGAAGAAAATGTAGCTGTTTGATCCATTTGATAATTTCCATCTGGACAGCATTTGCTTCCCTCAGTAAAGGGAACAAGAGCTGCCTATTTCTGGGCAATCTGTTCAATTTCTTTCACAGAAAAGGACAGTTTAGCTTTTTTTTTTTTTCCATATGGGCATACATTATTACATCTAACAAACATGTTGTTCATCTTTCATTTCATTCAGACCCTCTAAGAAGTCTTAAGTCCTGATTGTATTGGGATGAGAGTTGAATATCCTCTTTATTCACACATACACACACACACACAAATCAATAAGAGAGGGGAAAGACCCCTATTATTCTATATAGGGTGTTAGTTAATTTACTAAAACAAATGAAACTTTGCGTTAGGGAGCAGAGAGCAAGATACCTGTAACAATACCAAAATAATCATTGCTCCTCTGGGCCTGACAATGCTGGAGGAATACAGCTCTGTAAGTGTGACTCCCTGCTATTGTGGGATCCAAGTCACACAATCTCTCACAAATTAAGCAAGTTCTTTCTCAGGATCCTCCCTCTAGAACAGTGAGGTATTTTGAACATTAGAACAATTATTATAATCATAATGTTATCTTGGCTAACCAAAGAGAAACTATTTTCTTAGTAATATGAGGTAACAGTGGTTAATGCTGCATTTTTTCCATTGCCCTGGGACTGCTGAATCTTGTGCATTTTTAGCAGGCTTTTTCCATTTGTCCTTTGTTTGGATTGTTTGGTGTTTTTTCGCCTGAGGCAGTCTGGGCTATTTGATTAGCTTTCAAGAAGACTTGTGTATCAGAAGGAATAGGTCAAAGACACTCCATTCTGGCATCCTTGGTGGGCAGCGAGATCTGCATTCTGTTCCCCTCACTGAGCACTTCAGCATGAATTCCTGTTGCTCAGTGTGTCCTGAGGTACTATGACACCTATCATGGTAAACATGTTGACACTGGTGCTTTTTCCTTGGAATATTTTTATTTGAAAAGCAATTCTGTCATCTGCATCATAATTTTTCTTTTTGAAGTGTTAGTATCTAAAATGTTTGAAAAAGTACTGAAATCTCTTCCTAATATCCCGTTGCATAAAGGAGGAAGGAGCAGCAGGAACTGCTGTTTTGATAGTTGTAGTTTAAGAGGGCAACCTTATTTTTTTAATGAAACATATGTTTGGAATTTTCTTTCCTTTGTCAAACCCATGTGATGTAGTTCTGCAGAAATGGAGTATTGTGTGATTGCACAGAGCCAAGGAAAAGGGGCAAAAACTAAGACAAGTATATGACTCAGTGCTTGGAGTTTTCGGACAACACCAATTTCATCCTCTTCTCAAACTCAGTGAGTCTGAGTTTTGCTTTAACACAACCAGCATCTCCAGGGGATGCTGTTGTTAAGGGAAGCTCAACTGGAAGTTCATTCACAGAATGATTCAGAGTTATAAGAACAATTTCTTACTGCCAGTGATAGTCACTTGCTCTATCAGCAAATATCAGATCTATGAGAGCATAGGTGGCTTCCAAATGTGATGATTCATCACCAGAGCTGTGATTTTAGCAGCAATTGCTCCTTAGTGTTTTGCACCTGGAACTGTTATTAATTCTCATATTTATCAAACAGCTGTAAATTGAGGCATCTAGTTTGGAAATACTTGAGTGATCTAAAGAAGTCTGTGAACGATGATTACACTCCAATTTCAGTGGAAGCTTACACTGATTTGATTAAGGTTCAGTTACAGCCTGGTTCTCAGGGGATTTCAATGCCTTGGCATCCCATATTTCATCTGTGAGTTATAAATTTGGGATTTCAATGCTTAATATTTTTCTATTGTTCCTGCTGCTTGTTGGTAACGTTCAGACTGGACACAAGTAACCTGAAAGAGAGCAAGGTCTGACTGACATGGTTGTCTTAGAATGAGTCCATGTCATAACATGCTTGGGAAGTGCAATCCAAACAACAAGCACAATTCCTAACTTGTAGAAAATACTTTATATTTCTTGTTCTGCCTTTAACAATCTGTACCAGTGAACAGAGCCATGTAACAGCAGCTGGTAGGAAGGAGCTTGGCTCTTTCACAGCCTGCATCTGATGTGCCTCCCATGTGGGAAGGGGGGTCCCAACAGACCTTCCCTGACAGCTCCCCAAACACGAGGTTTTCCCAGAGGAATGAAACCAGATCTTCTCTCCTGTGAAGTGTTGAAATTTCTTGTGGCTGGAAATAAGAGATTTAGCTTTAATTCCAGGCTGGCTCGGCTGTTCATCTCCTCCAGAGTGCTCCTAAAATCTCACAGAGACAGGAGGTGATGAAAAAGATTGTTGGTCAGGTTTCTGGTGACAACGGATGTGCTAATTCATGAAGTCCACAATTCACAGTGAAATTACTAAGGAGAACCGTCAAATGTTTGTCTGGCAGGACAGAGACTAGAACATGAATCCCTGTTTCTCAATTCTGATGATTATGGTTTATAAATCTGTATATATTCTTAATTCTTTAGGACATATTTAGTACTTCAGTAAAACATAGTTAAAGCCAGAAACATTATTATTTGTGTTGAGGATACAAACTGCTTCCTCCAGTGATGAAGGGTTTTTTATGCTGCTAAAAGACCCATATCAGAAACAGATAATGTAAGTACTGTAATTGCTTGTCTTTCTATACATTTGTGTTTCCTCACAGTATTTTCAGTTTGTTGAAGAAACAAAGCACCAGAAATATTCTGGATTGACTTATGTCTATGTTGCTCATATAGTAATTATAAAAGAAGAAAACCCATTTTTTATTAGATTTCTTATGGGTGCATTTTAGGCAGCATATGTTATATGATGCATTATACTATTCTTTAAAATAGGGAAAAAAGGAAGATTTGTGGAGTCTCCTTCTGTTCCTCAGTTTCAAGAACTCGTGCCTGATCCAGTTAACACACATTTTTCATGTGAAATTCAGTCTTGCTGTGCTTGAGGCTTTTGTCCCTCCAGAGTATGCAGCCAGGGTTGGAAATCTTCAGGTGGGGAAGCATGCGTGCCCAGCCGCATGGAGCCCAGGTGTTGAGGACTTCTTGGGGAGGGGAGAGAGAATAGGTCAAAATGAAGAAGGAGATATTGTCTAGGCAGGAATTCCTATTCATTTTATTTACTCACCTGGCTGTTGAGGAAACCCTGTGAAAACATATGTTTTTAGCTGACAGCCTTTCCATAAGATTAGCTGTGACAAATACGATACCTCATTTCCCAGGGAGAGAGCTGATGTTCGTTACTGCTGTGTCACTTCAGTTGCCTTTTGCTCTTCCTCTGAAAGTAGTTTTAAATGAGGCAGAAGTAGTATCTGGTTAGCTAACACAAATTAAACAGCCAGCTAAGATTTCCTTCCTTTGCCAGAGCCCTTAGAGCTCTCTTTGTGTTCTTTAAGATCTTATCCAGACATATCATGGCTTTTTCAATGCTGGTGTTGCATGACAGCTGGATCTGGCTAATATCTATGCCCTTAATGACTTATTAAAGTAGGCAGCATCATTTAGAATTTATTTTATGCCTTGAAGCCTTTTTCAGTCCTTTAAATTACGAGATGACAGTGGCTACTGCTGGCAAAGGACGTTTTGCTACTACAGAGTCATGGCAACTCAGAGGTTGTACAAGCTGTTCCTGTGTGGTAACCCTACATGTGCTAATACTGTGGTGCAGACATCCCTTGAAACATTAAGTTTCAAATTCAAATTAAGAATTTTAGGCATCATTTCCTAAAAATTAGCTTTATTCTTACTTGACAGGTCACATCCTCATGCATTATTTAGGCATATACTAGAACACAAATGGTGAAGGCAAATAGCCAAGTAGTTTCTCATGCTTAGAGGGTGGTACCTTGCTTGTGGATAGAAGGATAAAAAAGAAATACCCAGAAAAAAATGAGACAGAAGCTGAAAGCAGGTACCTTGAGGAACTTTATTACATGTTAATAACCAATTTGTTATGAACCTGTTACCAGTTGGTGTACCCTGGCTCCTGATTTCCCTCTCCACTTAGATGCACTTTTACCCTCAAATCAGCCTCACACTCTAGTGTACGGTTTGCACAAGAATCTAGATAGCAAACAACAGCTTTATTTATTGTCAACTTTTGGACTCAAATTTCCAAAGCCATTTCAGGCCATATATAAACATTTTTGAAAATTCCTAAAATTTCTTGTCCAAAATTGCAGGATTTAGTGTAAATGGCTATTTGCTGTTTTCTCTTTCTTTTAAGTAAAAAAACTCCCTGGGCCAGTTCCAGAGCACAGACAAAACTTTTGGAGGTATGGCTAATATCGTAAGCTGTGTTCTTTACCAGAACATGTAAGATAAATCAGGCCCTGGTATGTAGGGGAAAGGGGGACTAAGTTAAGCAATAAATACCATTTCTTTTCTATGCCAGATAAATGCTTCCATTGGGCACATTTGTGATGTCCTGTCTCTTCTGTACAACTCCAAAATTGTACATCTAGACATGTCGGGAAAAGTCTTTAAAACACATTTCTACCCCAAAATGTCCAAATGCTCATTCTGCTGTTGAATATTAAGAAAGACAGTCAGCCTTTTCTGATTGAAGTGTTATTTTTCTCAGATTCTTGCCTTGAGAATTTAGCAGCTATTTTTTTCAGATAGTCTTTACTTTTCATGCTATCCGATGACATCTGCTTCTTTTCATTCATAATTTTTTCCATTAAATGAAAGTCCCCTTTCATTAAAGTAATTTTGTTACGTCATGTGATCCAATATTTTAATGAGAATTTATTAGAAGCCTAGCTAATACAGAAGATAGTAACTGGTATGAATAACTGTTTGTGTTTTGCTGATTTCTAAAATATTGAGTTAGTAGTACTAGTTCACAGTATTGGTAAGTGTTGGTACTAGAAATCTATGTCTCTGTTCAACCAAAGTATTTAAAGCATGTACTGAAATTGCATGGTAACTTGAATGCTATATTGACCAGGGGGTTAACAATTGACTTAAACAATAGGAACTGAGAAGAAACATTGTGCTGAACTGGGGACAGTGTTAAATTGACTTTTGTCCCTAAAAAAAGATAAAAGCTCCAGTGCCTACATTTGTGCTATGTCAGTGATTTGAAAAGTTAATGAAAATAGTATTCCTGTTGTATGTTTTTGTTTTCTTTCTAGGGATAATCTTGCCAGGTGGTTTGGTCTACATTATTAATCAGTGGGGAGAGGCAGTCTGATGGTTTGTTCAGAGAGATGATGGTGAATCAGGATGTTGCAATATGACTTTCATTGCAGAATACAAGGTAGGTTCATTACAAATGAACATTTAATATTTTATCTCAAAAGACATTAAATAAGTTATATTTAATTTTGATGCTGGCTTTTTGTCTGGTTTCACTTAGATAATGAATGCTAATTTTTAAGAGTGTTAATTTTCAAATACAGTACATTGATCTTGAAACACTCAATAAAATCTGTATAACCATTTCTGATGGCAAAACACGGATCTGACATTTTTGCACAGTGGTCACTGACATATAATCTATTCTGTTGCCTTACAAAATAAAACCAAACCAAACCTCAAACCTAAGCAAACCAAGTAGAAATATATGTAATCAGGATAGTTTAAAAATTAACTATTTAAAATTGGTCTTATTATAATTATTATATTTTATCTGAAATACTAAGTTTAATTATATTTCTTATTCAGACTAGAAGGCTAGATTTCTTTCTCTTTATTGGTTCTGGTGCATCTCCTGGACATAGACAGGACTTGGGTTGCTGAGTCATCCAATTTATATCAACTATTTACTTGCCTCTCATGAGCTATGTAATGCTTGCTTTGATGATATTCAAGATCCCCATGCTCTTAAACCTAGTCCCCTTTTCACTATGCCTTTAAAATATAACAGCTTTATCTTTTAGCAAGGTACAGAGAGATTAAGTCCAAGTTCATGCATAGTCTATAGGAAATCAGGGTATGAAAGTCTGGTGTAAATCCAAGAGAACACACAAAGCACTGGATCTTCTTATGCTAGGATGGAGGAGTTGACAAATTAAGTTTTGCCCAATACAATTAAATGTATTAAAAGCTGATGAGTAATTCTGACGGGAAATTGTATTAAAATAGTCTGGAGAAAAGGAGACTCAGGGAAGATATCATTCTCTATAACTACCTGAAAGGAGGCTGTAGCGAGGTGGGGGCTGGTCTCTTCTTTCACGTAACAAGCAATAGGATGAAAGGACGTGTCTTCAAGTTGAGCCAGGGGAGGTTTAGGTTGAATATTAGGAAGAATATCTTCACTGGAAGGGTTGTCAAGCACTGGAACAGTGCCCAGGGAAGTGGTGGAGTCACCACCCCTGGAGCAATTTACAAAACACATAGATGTGGTGCTTAGGGACGTGGCTTAGCAGAGGAATTTGTAGTGCTGGGGAATGGTCAGACTCTATGATCTTAAAAGTCTTTTCCAGCCTGAATGATTCTGTGATTCTACAGAGATTTAATGCTTGCTAAAGGTGCCACACTGATTACCCAGTAGATGTGGAAATCCTGTATTTATCAACAAATACAATAATTTACAGTGATACAGCTATTGAAAACTTTTGTAGGCCTGAAAGAGATACTTTTCTACAAAAATAGGTGTTCATAGTCTGTACTTCAATCCTTTGGTTGCCTGAATGCTTGCATTACTGTTAATGGAGGATCCATGCTGATGGATTCATTTTTTCCTACCTCCTGCTCCATCTTCCTCTATCACAAATCAAAGTTTCCTCATTTTCACAGTAAGTTCAGTGCTTCCCCTGTCTCCCCCATTATGCCCCTTCCTCATTTGACTCTCTCCAGAGACCCTACAATACTATTAACCATTTCTCATTACTCTGAACAACTGGCTAGGCAGACTTGCTGCAGTTCATTTGTGTTCACTTGCTGCAGTTCACTTGCCCTTTTTTTCTTATGAAAACTGAAATCACTTCCCAATTAACCGTTGAATATCCATTCTATTATCAATATATAAATTTAGTACATTATTTATACTACTTTGGTATGGATTCAATGTTGGAGGTACATAGGGTATTCTGCCACTATTATCTGTAGTTTGAAATGATGTACTCTTTGCAGTTCTGCCACATCTTCTTATGCATACTTAATTTTAAATATATGTCTTTGCTGCCCTTTCCAGTTCTTTTAACACAGTCCTGATAAGTATGACATCCTAGTCATTCTGTCATTTGGATTTATGCATGTATTATCTGATATTACTTAAGAACTTTCAAAGGGATGTCATTTCCATCTTCGTATCAAGGTCTCCATCCTGCCTTATTAAAGACAATGGTAGCCCAATTTTCTTTCCTAAGAACAATTTCCATAATACAATAACTTCTGCAACATGTGGTTTAAGAAGATCTCTGTATATACATGCACACTTTGGAACAGCTCCCTGGGCTGTTTAAATTGCTTGTGTTTAATTATATTAAGACAGTAGTTGAAGAGTTATTGCTCGTGGTTGCCATATGCTTGTGTCTGTTTTTTGCAGTCGGTGTTTATACTGTGGTACTCAGAGTTTTGTTACAAGCAGAAAGTGTGGTTCCATGGCTGAAGCCCTTGCTCAGCATTACACTAAGGGCTGATTCATTGAGCAGTCCCATTAAAACCTATTGCTTCTTGAGGACTGAGTTACACCTTGCCATGAAAAGCTGAAACTGAGTCTAAATGGCCCAAATTGAACCGAACAGACTGAAGTTGTAGACACCGACTTAAAAGGGAATTTGGATATATCTGCACAGCCCCAAGCAGAGGGGAGCTGGCAGGGGCAGGTGCCACTTTATTTATGCAAGAAACACTGAGCCAAGTCAAGCATTGCTACTGCTTTCTTTAACATAGGCGCAGGCAGATCAAGCTGGTAGCTTGCTGTGAAGCCTGGAAGTATACCTTTTGCTTGGAAACTGCATCACATTTGCCTGAATGCTAAAGATGTTTAATTATTTAAAGATACTTAAGTAAGTCAGTTACCTAAATATGCATGTGGGGAAGAAGGGAAGAAGAGTAATGACTATAGGATTTGGCCTAATACAGTTAGCCTCGACTTTAAGTGTTTACATATATATTACTGTCTCTGGTTGCCTTTCTGCAGTCATTGGTGGGTGTGAATCTGAAGATGGATTTGGAGCCACATATTAGAAATCTTTAATAGAACAAATTCTAGTTAGCAATGTGAATACCACAGCTTTGCTAAAGTCAAAGAGACACTTAAGTTGCTTTTCTCCAAGTCTGACTGTGTATCTACTTTCCATTTGAGTCCATTTAATAAAACCATGATAAGGTAGATGCTATGAAACTTAGATCATCCTTCGTTATTCACCAAAGATTTCATGGCCACCAAAGGGAAATATCTATCTTGCATTGAATCATTTCAACTTGATGGGGTTTTGATGTGCTTTTCACATCAACTTTAACCTATTTTTGTTTTCTGCCACCCTTATACCCAGATGGGGAATTGCAGAAGTCTGCCATGAGTTCAGTAAGTAGCAAGGTAACACAGGTCTTTGCTGAAAGGCACTATTTATTCAATCAATATTTAAAGTGGAACAACCACTGAACTGCATAATTTGATAGAGATGGGTGCACTGCTCCCTGCATAACTTTAATGATCTCATGCTTTCTTCACTTTTCAGAAGGAATGTAAAAGAATAAACACCAAATGCTGTGTTTTGGAAAAAAAAAAAGAGCAAAGCAAGCTAATAGTACTTGGTATTGCATGCACATTTTCCTTGCAGTTTTTATGACACTCTCTTGGAGACTCAGCAAGATCTCCTCAGGCTGTACTGGCACACTAAGGTTGTCTCCTAGCATACACTAAGGGATGTGCCTTCTCAGACATGTGTTAGTTTCTCCTGGGTTTTGTGGTTATTCCCCTGAGTCGCTAGCAGACATCAAGTTAGTTGCTGTAAGCAGTGGAGTGAGACTAGGTCAGTTTGCTCTAGGTATCAATATTCCTGCTTAGCCTTCTCAATGTTTTTTCTTGGTGCTGAATGCCAATCTGTTGCGGCAGCTCTTTAACAGTAGTTAAACTCTTTTGCAGTTATTACTGTAAGTAAATCAAGATTAGGTTTATTTCTCTGAGTTACTCAAAGTTCACCCTGAATATTATTCAAAACAAATTCTGTAAAATCAGCATCCATGCTGCTTTGCCTATGTGTTCTTTTTCCCAGATGTCATAATCATCTGTCATTGATTCAATCTGTGATCTAAAAATGCTCATCTGATCCTTTGTCATGTCAATGCCTGCATCTGTCCTTAGAAAAACATACCTTCTCCCCTGCAAATACTGGCTCTTTTCTCTGCCTTCTTACCTATGTGTTAACTGCATGTGTAGGTGGTAGGCGTATGACAAAGAATATGGGAATGCCATAAACCGTACAGACATATGACAAATTAGTTCATCTCATTCCTTTGGCTCTTTCCTCCTGATCTCTGCTCCAGACGGCTCTTCCAGCACTCTACACCACGGAGCCAGGAGCTGCCATTGCAAAATAGAACAGGCAAGATAATTTTTTTTTCTCGGTGTTGTGAAATTCTCACAGTTACAAATTGCTCCTTTGCAGATCTTCTGCAAGGAGTAAGGTTCTCTCAAGGGCTGTTAAATGCAAGCATTTTTATGTCAAGGGTAATAATTGAAACCAGGATATTATTGTGCTCTCTCCCACAGGAAAGGAAGAACTTTCTTTCCAGTGTGATTTAACACTTTCCGTTTTCTAAAAGATTGAGATCATTGACTTGAAGCCATAATAATATTTAACATGGAAGAACTAATTTAATTTATAAACAACTTAATGACTTTTAATGATACCTTTAGAGCAGGAGTCCAGCTGCCAAAACCCAGAGCAATAAAGCTATGAAATAATTTGCCAAAACAGATATTTTGCAAATTTCTAAAGAATGACAAGTAGAGAATAAAGACATTAAACAGTAAGGATTTAAGATGATCTGCATTGTTCACAAGATGTCTGACACCCCTGCATAGTGTAAATGTTCTAGAATAAAATAAAAATCAAAGCTATTCCTCCTCTGTAATTCATTTCATGTACCTCAAATTACATATACACATTACATAGTACCCTATGTGCTGCAATCTCTACTGCTGCAATCAGGTAAAACTCCTTTCAGGTCAAAGGATTAGTACTTATTCATTACCTGGGTTTAGTACTCTATGGGAAACCATTGCCTAGTGAGTAACATAACTAAAAAGGTTGTAGGAAACTAACTTACTTTGCAATTAATGCTTTTTCTCTTTCCAGACTGTCTTAGGATACTCATGATCTCTGTGTATGTTTCAAATCAGTTTTCAAACCACTGCTGTTTCTGGCTTGGTTTCTAAGACAAATGTCCAGTGCAGTTGCAGTCTCATGATTTGAAGCGCAGTCTTGCTCTGAAAAGCAGGGGGCTGCTGCCAAGTGGCAGTTTCATGTGAAAGTTAATGTCAGTGTTTATCTTCAGAGCATCTCTGTATGACTCCATGCTGTTTTCTTTGTTGCAAAACTGTCTTTAATTTAAATGGAGGCGTGTTCTAATAAGGAGACCCTTATGCCAAAAACCCCTGTAAAGGGTCAGTAGTACATTAAGGTAATTCAGCAGAAATGCACAAAATAGTTTAGTGTTACTTTTTTCTCTTTTTTTTTTTTT
>NDXB01003255.1:217823-236174 GCA_002631895.1 Agapornis roseicollis | reverse complement strand
TGAAATGTAAAAAAATTTTTTTTTTTTTTTTTTTTTTTTTTTTTTTTTTTTTTTTTTTTTTTTTAACTGAAGCATCTGTTTGTGATTCCTGAGTAGATATCATGTATCTGAGTGAACAGTTTCAGTGCCTCATTAAAGGCAAGTTCCAAGTGACAGCAGATGGAGTTGAAGTGAGGATTATTTGTAACAAAAGTGAGAGCTGAGAGTGTTTGATTTCAGTTTTAAGAACCAAGCCTCCTGCCCTGGTTAACACTGAGATATTTGGATTTGATACAGATTGATATAGAGATTACCAGTGCAGGAAGATAAAGAGCAGCTTCGGATCACCTGATTAGGACCTGAGTTTATTCACTGTAACATGGAAAAACTGTTAGTAAGGGCACTACAAAACAGTACTCAGCTATAGTAAAGTTTGCTTTGATGTTTTAAGAAAATTAACATGTAAATACCTATGTGTTAGAAATACAGAGAGTTCAAAGTGTGGAGGATCTTCTGAAGCTTTGTTTAGAAAGTTATGGTTTTTTTCTTACTGAAAAAAGTAAGAGAAAACATTATGTCTTGGTGAAGAGTGGAAAAAATACTGGCTAGCTAAGGAGTGTCTCTGGTAAATAGATTTTAGTCAGGTCATTGCATGCTAATCCGTATGTCTTTAAAAGCCAAGTTCCTGCAGTGAGTGGGAGAAAAGTGAGAAGATCAGATTTCCTCACCAAAAATGCCTGGTCTGTAAAATGTGGCATCTGAGATTGTCTTTGGGTTTGGCTGGGACAACGTTACACAGTGCCAGCTATCCAAAATAACTAAAAAGTTATTTGCTGTTAATGGTGTATTAAACACTTACTTGCATGTATTTAGTGGCAATAAAATAGCTCCTGTTAAAGTCAAGAGTAAAATATAATTTGCTTTAGTTAGCAGGATCAAAACTTGAATGAATTCACAATTTCCTTCTTGTGCTGCTCTTCATAAAACATTTCATTTTTATCCTTTACACATAAGTCTTCTGAGAAAGATCTTTGTTTCAACATCAGGAGCATGCTACACTATCTTCAGCTGCAAAACCACTTTAATCTGAAGGTGACAAACAGGAGAGATTAATGGCTTCAATTTGAACACATGCAACCAAGTATCGCATTGATTCTTTCACAAAGGCAGAACAAATGCGATTGCTTGGGTTTTAAGAAATAAAATATGGCTTCATGAGCTTAAAATACATTCTTATATAGCATAAATATTCTTAATATCACCACAGGGATGGGAATACCCTGTACACTTCAGTACCATATCAACAAAACCATTTAGGTTTGTGTTTAAACATATAATGAAATTTCATGAACTTCAATAGCAAGAGACACTTAACTGAAAGCATAGATAAACTGAAGGGTTAAGCAGGTGTTTAAACATTGGAATAGTTCTTACATCCTTGTTTTTATAAGGAGACAATTAAGACACAGAATGGCCACATAACTTTCCCAATAAGTATGGGAAAAGGAAGAAACTGAACCCAATTTTCTTGTGCTTTTGACACCAGATTAGACTCAAGAGTGACTTAGAAAGTCACCCTTAAAATGCAGACAGTGCCAACATTGCTGTTTCTCAATGTGAATCCTGATGAAATGAGAAAAAAAACGAAACCCAGTCCTTGCACCACTGGAGGCTTTTACTAGACAAGTTTTTAGGCAGATAGATATTGTAAATAAGACATTTTAGGCTAGTTTTATCAAGAAAAGTGAGAGAAACTTTTAACACACACACACACACACACTAAAGTTTTAGGCAACACTTTGATACATCTGTGGATGTTTTCCCTTGTCTTTCTGTTAGTTTTAGAGACCATTTTGTCCCTATTCTGGAAAAAAAATGAGAGATGGGTAGGATCTGAGGAAGGGTTGCAGAAATGATGTTGATACATTATAATTACTAGACAGCGTACTGTCCTCTCTAATGAAACCTTTCCTTAACTCTATTAAAATAAAAGGCTTAGAACACAGGAGGGTGCAAAGAGGGGATAAGAACTGATGTACAGTCATATTAGCTGGAGAGATGTAATGTTCATTCTCAAAGGCACAAGGGAATGCAATGGTGATGGGCTGAATAAAGCACTCTTCTCATCTTTCTGTTACACTATCATCATAGGAAGATTTTTCCCTTGCTAGTTGATATGGGTGTTGTAGAAAGTGTGGTCTAAGACTGCCTGAAGTTTAACTCATGGCATGTGAGACTGCAACCAAGAAAAGCCAAGCACCATTCAGACTCCTGTGATGGTGTCACATACTCTGCTCTTTTTAAAAAACAGGCCATTTAAATACAGCTGGAAGGTTAAGGAAGGCAAGTTTTAAAAATCTTAGCCAAAAGCCTTAAAATATCAGAAGGAAATAAGTCTAAATGTTACAAGTGTGAAGTTAGTCATATGGTGCAATGATTTTTGGTTGGTGTCAGTTATGCAAACTGATTGAAATTAAGTAGAACTCTATCAATAGTGGGAAAGTGGGGGGATGAACCCATTTTAATCAGTCTCTTCTCTGCCCAATCTTTACTGGATATCTTTGAAATTAGTAGTTTTGTTGGAAAATGGCTGTGGACTTAACAAAATCACATTTTTCATTGAACTTGTAATGGCCTATGCTTCCTGTACTGTCTACAGCTTGCAATAGAAGCAATGAGAAAAAAAAAGGCCGAATGCAGAGGATATAAAAACTCTTTGTTAGTTAAATCACCCACAATAAAAAACCAAAGCTAAAAACCCAACCACTGAACCAAAACCAGTTCATCTGGTGACAGAGCTGTTCAGTCCAAGAATCCCTTAAGTTGCCGTCTGCTTTATGGGGCTCCAAGGGCAAAAATCCTTCTGCATTTTGTGTCAAGGCTGCAATGATAGAAAGTTCTTGCAGTGGATTTAGTTCATCCCCATCATGGTTTTTTTTTGGGGGTTTTTTGCAGTGTATGGCTTTGAGGCACTGCATTTGGAAGCGCAGTTTCCCTCCATTCTGAATATAGAAAAGTAATCCTGGTGCCTTTGGGAGAAGGAGCTGGCTCAGAGAAGAATTATATTGACATGAAATATATTGGAAAAATGAAAATGAAAAAGGAACTAGCCTGAGAGAGAACAATAAACGTTCTTTAGTGCCTCATGGAATCAGAAATTTGTGACAGTATCAAAGGTCATCATATGACTTATATGATACATAAGTCTCATTTGAAGGCCCAGTGTGTTGTGTCTTTTACTTGGATGATTACTCAGAAAGAGTATTTCTTGTCTGTCTGGGACCTGAAGCAGTTAAAAGCAGATAGTTACCCGTGCCTTTCTGATATATGATCATTTGTGCACACTCATAGTAATGTAGCAAAGAAGAAATGCAGACTAAAACTATGCTTGCTGCCAGATATCCTTGCAGCAGCTGAAACTGTGCTTTAATGACACTCCAGCAAGAATGTCATTAAAATTATTTCATTTCCCCAGTATCTCACTCCATGTACATCTCTTTCATGTCACCATCCTGATTATGTGAGTTACTTTCACCCAGATCTGGATTCAGGAGCAATGTCTTTTTCTGTCTGCTGAAGAGCTGTCAAGGAAACTTCAAGATCTGTTATGAACTCCTAGTAGACTGTTGGCAAGCATGCCTCTAGTTGTGTGGAAATCAGTGACTCCTTAAAAAGAATCTGTTGAACACAGGAAAATAAAAAGAAAATTGAAGGAGAATGTGATCTCTTTGCTTAACATTCCATAATCAGGCTGACTAGTTCTGAACTTGCTTATTTTAAATATTGCAGAAATGTAGATAATCTGTAGATCTGGTTAGAACGCCATCTTTGACAAGATGATAATAGGACAGTCAACCATACTGCAAAATGTACATTAGTCTTTGGACTTTATGAAGTAGTTTGTGTGCTAAGAATAAAAACCAGCAAGTTTAAATAGTGTCATCACAACATAATGTATCACATACTCTAGTTTAGCATTTAAAGATAACTGTATTTGGAAAATGAGATGAAATGGGATAAAGGTAACATCATAAGTAGGGTATATAGGAATGTCGTGGTTTAAAACCAGTACATTACTCTTTACATAGTACATTACTCTTTAAATTTTCCTATGCAAGGCTACATTATATACATTAATTCAGCTATCAGATCTTCTCTCCTATCTTGATTATGCAGGTCACAGAGGTTGCTATAGTAACCTTGCATTACCAATGTAAAGACAGTGAAGGATCTGGCTATCTAGATAAATAATGTAATAAAGGGGTGCAACCAGCATCCTGATTAATGTAATGCCTAGGCCCATTGAATGAGTACTTAGTCACATGTGGATTAGGTCCTTGACTTGTGAAGTATGAGAAAGGCTGGCACTCAAAGCCAATTTCATGTGGAACAGGTTAGCAATTATAGAGGTGCTATTTACTGGGAAAGCCCATTAATTATGACATATGCCATGTTCATTTGTTGAAGTTTGCAATCACCCTGTCAAGGGACAATCTGGTATGGATCCCATGCATGAACCTGCTCTCGGGAATGCATATATTGTTTGGATAGTTTGAAGACCAAGAAAAGGTGATTTCTGTGAAGCTAAGTCCACATAATTGGATAGAGTTGCTGAAGCACAAAGCCCAGTGCTAGTGGGAGCTAGACACTTCATCTTATGGGAGAAAAGACTAGATGACACAGCAGTTAAGTGCTGGTCATTCATAGGAACCTGTCCTGATGATAAAGGGATGAGAAGTTGTAAGTGAGAAGCAATAATTTCTGAATTGGATTTTTAAGTAAGTTGAATGTTTCTGACAGTTACTTCAGGATCCTGAGCCTCACCTAAAGTTTTGCAGTATTTTGATATGCAGAGAGCCCATGTGAATGCCATAGGGAAAAAAATCCTAATTTGTGTTGGTTTTATATTGCAAGGAAATTTGCTGTTGGAGTTGCCTTCTTTTACCAGGCCTCTGAGTTCTCAGAAACTTGTGGGAAATTTGGAACATTTTCCCTAAATTGATTTTAATTAAATATGCCCACTGAGTTCAAAAGTAATGCAGGAATGCAGGTACAGAGAGGCACAGTAATGATGAATGCTCTGTTTCCATTGGAAACCAAACCTAAAAATACTGCTGCAGCCACAGCTCAACTGTGCTATCAATTGAAGTTGCTGGCTAAGCCTGTGAAATACTTGAGCCTAAACCAGTGAAATAAAACAAAGAGTTAGAGTTGTAGTCTCTTGTGAGCCTTCGTTCAGCCTTCAGTCCTACAAAAGAAATCTCTCATTGCTTTAGAAGGGTCCCAGTTCTTTTCCTTTTTGTCCAGCTCTGAAAAGCCAGATCAGTTTTGTGACTTGCTTTGTTGAGACTGTCAGCCCACTCCCTTCAAGAGGCTGCTGCTGTTCTGGCAGCTTTCTGCAGGGGGGGAAAGGGAAAGAAAGATTCTGCATCAACAGTTCCATTCGTATTGCTTTCCTTCCCTCCTTGCCAGCACAAAAGTGGTTTTGTTTGTGCTCAAGAACCATCTAAAAAGTTTGGCTGTGAAATGAGCTTTCCTCTGGAGAAAAGGGAAGGGGTAGAAGAGGCAGCATGCAACTGCCAGACACAAACTTCAACCTGCTCCCTCCTTCAGGTCATAGGCTAGCATGGCTTTTGCATTAGCTGGTTGTTATGTTGTTTCACAGAGCTGATGAGACAACAGTTGCTGGGTTTGAATCCTTGACAGAAGTAACTTAGTAAACTGGAATGTGCTATTCTAATTTTGTTATGTAATTAGACAAGAGAGAAGTTAAAAGAAAAGGTGCTTCCCCCTCATTGGTGGGACACAGGGAACAGTTGGGTGTTTGTAATTTGCTCACACTGGTATTTGTTTCAATTCATAATCTCTGGTGCTGTCGGTGGGAGAGAGGAGGGCCACTTAACT
Organism: Agapornis roseicollis; assembly: GCA_002631895.1. Lineage (NCBI taxonomy): Eukaryota > Metazoa > Chordata > Aves > Psittaciformes > Psittacidae > Agapornis > Agapornis roseicollis. The sequence goes on along the minus strand of NDXB01003255.1, from coordinate 230,291 downwards.
TAACCCTTGCAGCTAACACTCACCCAGGCATCTCAAGATGGTCATTACTTGAGCAGGCTGAATAACATTAGACTCACTGAAATTAATTTTCTCCCAGCAGTTACCACTCAAGTCTCTGCTGATAAAACATGTTCTGCACCTGTGAAGTTTCTATTCATATTGCTTGTTCCTTGTGTAAGGATTTGCAGGATAAGCAAAGTATCCACATTCTTCTTCTTGTCAGAGATGAGGCAGCTATATTGTATATAGGGGAGCCTCTTCTGTGTATTAGTCTTCTGAAAACACAGCCACAGGTGAAGCACTGCTGAGCAAATTTCGAGGTTTAGGCTATACTGATAAGAGGATAGGCATGGCTCATGTAAGTAGGGCAGCTGGACACCAAAATCATATGGGTAACTGAATGCCCAACTCTGTGCTGAAATTCCTTGGGCAACGATGAAGGAAGTTTGGAGGAATGTCTGCATTTCCCTTTGCTTCCACAAGACACCAGTTTACATATTTTGAAGTGAAGAAATAAAATTTAGTGCCTCCATAAGAAATGTTAATGAAGTGAGTGTACCTGGAAGCTGCCAAGTGTCATTCTCCATGAGCTTGGTGCCCTTTCTCAGGCTCAAGGCTATGGAATTTGCAGGATAATCAGCCACATAATCCTCAGCAGCTTTGTATGTTCCAGCAAAGGTATGGGATACAAAATGTCTGGGTATTTAGCTGTGACAATCTCCCTCCAGTTTGTTTGGCTAAAAATGACTTAGAGAACTGACCTATGTCTCTGCTGTCTGGTACTGCAAGTTAAATACTGGCTTGGGATTTGAATGGGGAGAAAGCACAGTTATTCTCCTTCTCATAGCTGCCTATGCACAGATGTCAGCCATGGAGGAAGCTGTGGACTGTGAAGCTGTTTTCATTGGAGGAGCACACCAATTGAACTGGTTCATCTCAGTGATGTTGACGAATAGTCTAAAGACATCACATGAAAAGCTATTTAGAATGGAGTGAGGAAGGTTGGAAAGGAATAAAAGTGAATGAACCGTTTTATTTAAAAATCAGTTCATGCTTTCAGTGAAAATCTATTTTTCCCTGTGAACTTGCCAACATCCCTTATTTCATATCACTTAGAATAAAATGTCTTCTGGGTGCAAGGAAGATTTGAATTGTCTTTTCTGTATCACTACATAATGATTACCTGGGGAGATACAAAATGTAAATTGGAAATGAATGAAGTATAGCTGGTAATACATTAGATGCATTGTCTCCTCCAACCTGAGGCCTACAGTCAAAAGAAAAGGTCATCTGTCATGATTAAATAAGACTGCAGCAGGTATCTATATTTTCATTTTTCCTCTCTTTTAGTTGAACTTTCTCCTAATAAACAGTGCAACTTTTCTAAGGAGACCTGTGCCATAACTTCTTCTTAAAATTCCTAAATTACATTTTGTGATATAATTTATGAGATAGAGAAAGCAGGGGATTGGAGTGACTGATATTCATTAGTTTTCTGGAAATGTGTAGTTTTCCCTTTTACTTTCCTTTCTGAACAGTCTTTCTTTGCACACTGCTGTGTGAACAATATAGACCATGAAAACATTAAGCTTCACCTCCAATGATCTATATTCCTGTGGTGGATTTGATTTTTTTCTTTTCTTCCAGATATGTCATCACCACTTACATTACTGTGAGTCAGACAGCAGTATAGAAGAGGTGCTAATGAGTCCCACGAAGTGTCCCTCATGCTTTGCTGAATGTGCTGCTTAGAATCCAGACCTCATTTTTCACATGTAGAAAATAGGGCTTGAATTATGGGTGGTAATAGTGTATAATGTAGTGAACCCTAGTTATACCCTAGTTATCTGGGAAAAGACTGTACTGGACAAATGTGCTCGAGGGAGAGAAGTATGGTGTGCCTCAAATTCCTCCCCACATATTGGCAAAGGGAACAAGCAAACTGGAAGCAGATGCACACTTGTCCCTTCTCTCCTGTTTGCTGAAGTAGGACTGGTTGTAGTTGGTCTTGTAAACCTTTGGGCTTGTTTTCCCATGGAGCGGGAGGGAATCTCCTGGAGCTAGAACAGTTCTGCACTGTTGAAGACTGGTGTTAGTGGCATGAACCAACAAAATGCATAAGGAACAGTGGAATTGCTATTTAATTAACTCTGCTTTTCTAGTTGTTAATTATGCTGCTTCTACAGTTTTTCATGTTTAAGGTCTATCATTATGCCTAACAAAATGTTTGTTGTTACCTGCTGCGATTTTGAATAATTCATGGTATTAATATGCAATTTGGGACTATCATATATTCTCCCTGGAGAAAACCAGCGGATACTTCATGGGGTTTTTTTTGTCTTTGAAAGTGACTGTAAGGCAGGTTCTGGCTCCAAGGTTTGTTTTTTTTTTTTAATCAGAATCAGGCAAGCAAATTAAAGTCACACTAAAGGTACAGTATTCATAACATGTTTGAAGTATTTTCATGAAATCATTTGCTAGATAAAAGTAACCTGAGAGAATAAGCCCAGGACCCCCATAAACAACAGTGTCTTGTACTTTCAGTGAATTGCTTCCACAGATGTAGTCAATGACAACATTGTGTTTATCCTGTGGCAGTGTTACTTCATCTCTTCATTTCATTTGATTTCATTTCCTTTTCTTGATGGATGGGTTAACCCACTCTAAAAATAAAAAAATCTTTTTCTCAATTATGACAGGGATTTTCTTACAGGAGCTTTGTGAGTTGCCCTGGAAACAAGAAAACACTGAAGTAAGGTCAATGAAAGAAAAGAAAAATGGTGTCATGCCAACCATTGTTTCTAGTGTTTTGGTCCCAGTTTAATAATAGATAAATGGTACAGCCGAGGAGTCCAGCTGTTGGCTGATACTGGCAGGTAACTTCTGAACAAAGATAGGTATGGTCTGTTTGTCTTGATTAGAAGAGAATCAGTGGGAATAGTCCACAGTGAAAAGTCATTGTGTCAGAAAAACATTGATAGAAAATGTTTTCTTCCCCAACCTGGCACACGCCCTGGAGTTGTTCCACTCTGCCACTGCCTGTGCTTTGTTGCAGTCTCAAGGTTGCATTGACTCCATCTTTATACAGTCTGTATCAGCCAAGTTCTTTCAGAGTGCAAGGCTGAAATCTTCTTTCTGGCTATTTTCACAGAGAGCTATGGAATATTTTCTCATTTTTCCAAGTGAACACTGGTCCTCTGAATATGAAGCAGACCTGTTTAATGTTAAAGGTCATTTCTAAAGGTTAACTGCTTTATGAATAGCCAGATTGTTCCCTCCACTCACAAGTTTGCCATTGCTTAATATATGCATAGTCAGGGAAAAGCTGTAAATATAATGCTACAAGCAGACGCTTGAAGCTATTGCTCTTCCTTTTCTTCAGCTTGTGCAACTGTTTGCAGTAGCTTATTGCCAACAGAACTGTTGTACCCTAGTACTCTGGGCTTCATCTTATGCATATCTCCTGAATACACTGTTCCCTTTCCAATGCTCTTGAGCAAATCTGTGTGAGGAGGTTTAGCAAGACCAAGTCGTTAACTGAAAGTCACAAATACATCACCACCTGCTTAAGCCATCAGCTAGAACTGAAGTAGCTCATGAAGTTATGCCAGCAGAAGTCCTGGCTAAAACACCCTAGTAACCAAATGTTTTGGCCATGAGAAGCACACCCCTCAGATCTTATTCAGACAGATCATTCCACTGGCTTCTCCTCTTGCAGATGACTGAAATTGCCTCTTCCAGAGGTTTTCCAGTGTGTCTTGCTGATCTTTGAACTGCAGCTTTATGTCCACTGATAGCTATTTTCTCATCTGCCTGTTCCAAGCAGAACCTAAAAATGCAGAGGTTGTCTGCATCCATATCCTTCTCTCTGACCAGAAGATCTCTCCCAGTAAATGACATTTTTGCTCCACAGGTGTGTAAGTCTATTGAAAATGACGAGGTAATCCAGGAAATTGCTGCCCTCATAAATTCCCGGGACTGTGTGCTTGAAGCACAGTGATCTTCAAGAAATCCTTATGAAATTATTGTTTAATGCATTAACAAGGTGTAGGAGGGAAGGACGTATTTTATGTAAATTTAGTCAGGAAGTCTTTGAAACTAATTGCTTAAAGTAAGTGGGGAAAGATGATGGAGTGTGACAGAATTTTCCCCCTGCTTTCAGAATAGCTAGTGTTGATTAAATGGGCTTAGTATAGCACTGCATCTATTAACTGAGCATAAAATTGCTTAGTGGATGAGCCTGTTCTGCAGATGAACTTAACAGGCTGTGCTCTGGATGTTATTGCAGATGTGAATTTAGGAAGTTTTAGAACTATACTTCTGCAGGTAAAACTACTGGTTTTGGTGAACTTGGTATCGAATTATTGTTCTGGCCTGATGTCAATATTTTAATTTGTGATAAAAATGGAATCAAATGCAAAAAAAACCCAAAAGATGTTTTAACTGTTAATTCTGAAAAGTCTCTGATGCAGGAGCAGTGTTAGGGAAATACTTCTTCACATGGGATACTCAGTATAGGTACCCCCTAAGAGGTGTCAAAGGCTTGTTTGTCAATCAGCCTGCAAGTTTACATGCCAAGTCCTGTTTGATCTTTCTGGTTTGTGCTTGTTGGTCATGCTGACTGCTAGAACAGCCTCTGATCTCTCTGCGGTGCTATTCTGGACACGGCCCATCATTCTGCAGGCATGGGCTGCACACCTTGTTCTTACTCCATCACTTTGCATTTAACAACATTAGAATATTTATAGAAAACTAGTGATTTCATTTCCACACTATCTGGAGGCTGTAGTTATGTTAGAATTACCTTCTTGATCTAGAAATGGGATTTAAATAGGTGTTTAGATTTATTTGATGCCTGAAGAAAACACATCATGCTACCTACTGTAGTAGGTCAAATCTGTTGCTCTCAAGTATAAGTATGTGCCATGGAACTGCATACTTCCTTTCAGCAGGAGAGTTGGGCACCTGCTGTTGGGCTGTGTTGCCTTCCCTTTGCAATACCTTGACCTACTTTTAATGGAGAGTAGGTATTTCCAGTATTCAACTCTGGGTAGTGTCTCCTCCTTGCTGTGTCCTGTATGCATGTCTGAAGTCCCTACCATTGTCATCTCCATCATAGTGGTAGCTAGTGGATGTGTGATGAAATGGAAAAGGTCAAAGGAAAAGGCAGAGCAAGAAGCAGCAGTAGCACAATGTGACGGAGTGCATCTGCAAGTTAACAAACTGAATGTAAAACAGTAAGTTAAAGCACAACTAACATGAACTAACTCAAAATCCTTTCTTTACAGAAGCAAAGCTAAATTTGAATGAATGAGCACTACTGAATTAAAGAAAAAAAAGAAATCCTTCTGAAACTGGTCTGACCATAAGCACCAGGCTGAGAACATGTAACAGTTTCCAGTCTTTGGAAAACTGCAGAGTGAGATTTCAGTGGGTCTCCTTTAATAGGAAAAAAGATAGCTATGAGCCTTTATGAATAACGGACAAGGTTATGTAGCAGTCACAGCATATTCTGTCTTACTTATTTGGAACAGAGGACCAGATGCATCACTGTTACATAAGCCTGCTGACCTGCATATAGAGCTTTGTGGTAACAGGAGTTTCAGACAAATAAATCCTGTCCAACTTAGCCATCACAAAGATATAAAACTAGTGGGTTTAAGTTTTGTTGCTTTCTACCTGCTTTCTCTAGAGTTGTGTGGATGTATAGATATGTTTAAAGAGTGAAACCCCCCAAAATATTATTCCCAACTTCTTTTGAAAAATAAAATTTTCTTTTGAAAATAAAATTGGGAGGGCATGGATAGCTGGGATAAAGAGGAAAAATGAGGAGGCAATGAATGTCATGAAAGCTCAGTCTGCTGAGTAACGGTATTATCTGTATACTTAGGGAATAGGATGACAAGATGTGTTGTACACCAGCCATAACAGCCTATTATTTCAGTGGTGCAGCATGAAAACAGATCATTGCATTTTGTGTAGGATTTTGATAGATTTGTTTAATTTGATTTTATTCTGATTTGAAAAGGAGTATTTTTTTGATTCTTAAAGAACAGGACAGAATAGAAAAGAACAGAATAGACCAGACCATAATAGAGTAGACTAGACTAGACTGGACTTAGACTAGAATAGAATGTTTTCAGTTGGAAGGGATCTATGGTGATTGTGTAGTCCAAATTTAATAACAACTGGAGGCATCAAAAGCTCTGGAATCTCCAGCTCGAGGAATTATGGATCTTCTGGCTGCCAGGGATGCCAAGGAATTGCACATTTCCAGAGCTTTCAGACTCTTACTTCTTTTCTTTCTCCCTGGTGGGCTAACTGAGAGCTGGCAGCCTTGGAGTTTATGAGCAGGGATGCTCTGCTCTGAGTTTCTTGGCATCCTGCCTAATGAGATCTGTAGAGGAGCCAGCAGCTTAGGAGTTCTGCAGTCTCTGAGACAATCCTGGAGCAATAACTTCTTCCAAACTCCCACTCTCTGTCAACCTGTCAGGAGTCCTGTTGAAGAACAGGGAAGAGGAAGTGGCAGGAAATGAGGCGTGGTTTCTTCACCATCATCAAACCCAAGTCTTCCATTCAAAATGTTTCTGACCAGTTTAACAGCTGCATGCAGAAACCCTAACATGTATGCAGCTGATCCTGGAGGTCCTGCATCCTCTTGTTTTAAATACAATGGGTGCAAAGATCAGTGAGGCAGAAGAGAGGACAAGAGATGCTTACACCATCCTAGTATAGGATATAGTTGGGATGTAGGTTAGCTGCAGCTCTTCACATAGCATTAGCCTGCATGTAGTCAGATGGTCTCCAATTCCCAGTTGTCTTAATGGTATTGGAAGACATGGTTATTCTGGGAAGGCTCTTGACTGGTGTAGTAGCTAATATGATGGTACCATGAATGTAGATGAAATAAAGTTGGCAGCCTGCTTACTTTATGGTTGACCTTGAGGCCTGTGTCTAAATAGAGGTATTAATCCAAACAGTGTGGACCAGAGAGTTTTCTGGGCACACATGTCCCAAGCATGTACTTAAAATTCAATACAGATATTCCAGTGTAACTTTTAGCAGCCTAGAAGTTATTGTAATTTATACTTACAACCTATAGCTACAGAGTGCCATTTCAGCAGCTGGGAGTCCCTGAGCATGTGCTCACTTTTCCTAGCTATGGGGCAGGAGGATGATAACACCGCAGGCCTTGTGGCTGCCTGTCATGACTGTAGCCCCTGAAGGGTAAACTAGGAGTGGTGATGCAATACAGAATTGCCCTAATGACAGGCAGAATCTGGGCCACTGCATTCATCTTGTCTGATTTCCAAATTTTTCAGTGCTCAGGGGGACAGGATTATCACAAAGTTTTACTCCCTGCTATGTAGGTCATATGCTGGATGCTGAATCCTCCACCACAGGGGCAAAGCTGAACCAGGGAAACTTACTTTGCCTCTGTAAATATTGATGGGAATAACAAATGTTCTTCTTTTATTAAAAATTTTCAATTAGCTAGATTAGACTTTTACTGTTGGTAGAGCATTAAAATATGATGCAGTAATGATGTGTTGCAGTTATTAAACTCAGCAGTGGTTAGATTGCTGCCTCTGAGCAAAATTCATTGTTGCTTTCTGAGCAAGGAGTGGAGCATCTGGCTCAGCTTGGGGTGTTCAATGGTACCATCACCCTAGTGCTCCTGTGACAACGGCTGTACATCCACTGTCTTTGCCAGACAGGGCTGTGATGCTGACATGCATATCTCCTGTAGGCTGACTGGGGAAGAGAGTGAAGATGTAACCACAAAAAGCCTACTGTTTGATCACAAGCTTGTAATGATACTGCTTTGATTATAACATTGAAAAAATCCAACCTACTCTAGCAGTTATTCTGTTTTGTAACAGACCTTTGCAAAGATCAGGCAAGGAAAACAAGGCAAAACAGAAAATCTCAAATATATGCGTGCTCCTGTCTTCCTAAGCTTTTGCTATGGGGTGCAGAGCATCCAGATATCCTCTTCCTCAGGTGCTACTTAATCTGTTCTGGATGCGCATACAGCATTTTTCCCTGTATGGTGGGAGGGTAAGTGGGATGAAAAAATGTTTCACTGAAATGGGGATTCACTTTCCCATTTTTCTTAGGCTGACAGCAGCAAGGCAAACCTGCTGATGAGTTACTTGTATGACTATGCATTTTAGGAAAAGATATTTCTTTGTTACTGCTGCTGTTCTGTTACAGCAATTAAAAAATGTGTCTAAGGAAGAGGCAATAACTCTGAAAGCATCTTTGGTGACTAAACATTATGCTTTAAATATGCAATGCTGCTGCTGATTTTCCCAGTCTCCTGTGAGTCATAAAATCCTGTCTGGTACTGAGTGAGCCATTCTTAATGACCTTGGCTTTTAAAAAAAATGCCTGTGACTCTCCCTAAGTCAATAATTTAAATGAATGGTTTTCTGTAGGACATTTGTAGTGCTTTTCAAGCATTAATATTCCTGAAGGACAGTGGGCGGGTCTGCATTTACAAGCATCGATGCTGTTCCTGGGACATAACCCCTCTGCTCCAAAGGTTGCTATGGCTTAAATGAATGCAGCCCTTGGTCTTCTGGGTAGGCTTTAGCCATGAAAATGTGAAAAGGATTGCCTGGGAAGATCACCTGGTGAAGAGGTAGCATGACTCAGAGACTGAAGGGTTCAAATGGCCTCTGTAACCAAGGACCTTATGTTGTCCTGCTCACAATTTGGGCTCTTTGATCCCAGCAGGTGTTTCAGATTTTCATGGTTGTACTTACCTGTTTGGCTTCCCCAGCATTACTCTGAGGCACAGACTTTTCCGCTTATAGCCTTTTGATCAGTTGCAATGCCTTGCTGCAAGGAGGTTGAACCCAATTCAGCAAATAAAGCATGTTCTTGAAAGATTCATGGCTGCCACCTACTGCAAATATATCTGTTTCAGTGGTGTTCTACAACTCCTATGTGAAGCTGGTATTATACATTACCAGTAGAAACTTGTCATTTAGATTTCTGTGTTGATGATGTCTCCCTGGGAAACTGTAAGGGAAAGGGGTGGCCCAGCAAAAGATATGGAAATAACCAAGCTGAATGTGCTTCTGTTGCGTATGGTGGGAGTGGGGGACTGTGGGATTGTTGTGGGTCAACCTGGCTGTTGCATATTTACCACTGGAAGTTCCAGTTGTAACTAAATGTATGATGGTGCAAGGCACATAGTGAAGTACATTAAGTGTAAAATGTTTTTTGGTGGTTGTTGCAACTGTCTGTTATCATTGGTAATTTTCCAATAGTGGTCACTTCTTTAACTAACCTTGGTGAAATATGCACATGATAGCAATTGTCTCTGTCTTTTAATTGACAAGATAATCCTTCTGGAATTTGCTTTCACATTGTACTCAGTTGCTCTATTGTTTGGAGATGTTTATCAAAACCAATATGCCCACTATTTAGAAGGTACCACTCTGTCATTGTATTTGGACATGTCATGCTGTTATGGTCTCTACAGTGTGAGGTTAACTCATTTGATTTAGCCTTTAAATCCATTATGACTGTGTTAATGGAAGAGATGTAAATAACACTAACCTCCTGTCCTCACTTTACCTTAGCATGAGAAAAGAGCCTATATTTAACAAGTGCTGTTAGTTTTTCAAGGCTACTAAAAGCCCTGGGGTATATAAATGAGATGGTACCTGTACAGGAAAGTAGAATCAGCAAAGTAAACAGTGTCCTGTAGAACACACTTTGAGCACAAGGCTGTTTACATTGTTTCTTGTTTTAATTGGAATAGGACCACTCTTTAATTAGGACTAGCAGTGAGTGAACACTATGATGAAAAAATAAATATTCCAGTTGCAATATTAGTATGTGTTCTAGCAATCTGTGATCAGACTTTGAGGTTTCCTAGTTTGTCATTTTAAATTGTTGGACTGCTTCATATCAGTGTGTTTCACCCCAAGCTTCTTGGCAAGCTGGCTTGCTTTGGCTGTGTTTTCAAGATTTTGGGTTAGCAATTGATCTCATAAGTGTGCATGCTCCTGCTGCCTGCCTGCAAAGCTGTGGAATATTTGATGAGCAGGAGGTTAGACATCGGGATTCTTCTGTAAGCATTTGCATCTCAAAGCTGCAACGATTGCAAGGCAATTCTAGAAGACATTTTTTTTGAAAACAAATATATTATTCCTATATAAATTGATAGGCCATTAATGGAAGAAATTAACCTCCAGAATCGTGCTCAGCACAGTAGTGAATTCAATTGTCCATGCACATCTGTAAGATTCACATTTGCAGCTCCCGTTTGCTGTGGCTACCCAAACCTACTTGTGACTCCTAAATTGTTCTTCTCCAAGCAGTGTGAAAAGGAGCGTGTGTGTGATGTTTTTCTGAAGGGTTCCTTGACAGTGAATAGCAGTGCTGCTCGTGTGTTACATATCAACCACATTCAGCTGTTCAGGAAACTAATGTATTTTGCATAGAATATGATTAAGACAAACCTCATTCAGTACTGTGTGAATTCATTGTACCAGAGTTACACCATTTCATAAGAAAGACACTGTCATAAAGGTAGAGTGGCAATGTTGAATCAGTTCTATAAATGTAGCAATATGTAGTATTTAATACCTTTATTAAACACAAAAGTATAGAATAATATTACTTAATTTTATAATAGAAGAGAATATAATTTATTTGTAGTTTTCAACATCCATGGTTTGTTAGTCGTTTTGGTTTTTTTTCCCTGGTATGCAATTGGTGTAGTTTTTCCTTTCCTATGGGATGTATGCAAGCTCTATTGGCCTTTGTTTATAACTGGGATCAATATGTCTTCATTCAGAGTTTAATGAGATTCATACCTCCAGTGTGAATCCATCAATTAGAAATGAACTGTATAAGCAGCAATTTGTGAATAAGAAGACTACATTGGATACTATTTGATTTTCTTTTTTTCAAACACAGTGATCTAGTGTTTTTACAGAGATCAGTATACTCTTTGTTATATAGCATTTCTTTACCAAACAGCTGAGGGATCCCACGTATACTATGTCAAAATGCAGCTTTCCAACATACCCTTTCCTGTAATCACTTTTCTTTCTTTGCCAGTTTTCCAATTTGCAGGTAACCACAACTTTTCTAAATAAAGATGTTTATGTTTTAAAATAAGCTATTACAAAACACACACAAATGATGGTAGATAATTTTCCATTAAAGCGTGTGTGTGATACCGACACATTGATTTTCTGCAATGAATAGAAATTATAAAATGACTGGCTGCTCATGATTCTATTAATCTATTAGTTAGATCAAGTAAAGTATCTGCTACTTCATTTCCAAATATTAAGGAACAGTACAAGCCTCCATGCCTGGCATTGTTGTCTTTTGTGCTACTGTAGCTCCAGAGTAGTGGTAAAAGCCAGTGGCACTTCAACCAAACTAAAGAAAATATAATAGGTAACCCTTGCTAAGGGCAGACAACAGCAGTCTCATTTTATGTTTTACAACAGAAACTCTTTCCAGGTGTTGCATTGTGCATTCTTCAAATATTTGTTCACAATAACAAAAATACGGGTTTCCTTGCCTGGCATATATAAATTTTATGAATTCCTTGAATTTTGAACTTTCTTCATTTTGAATACCTCTAGTGATACAAAGCAATGGGAATACGGTGTCCCTACTCTGCATATCAGGGCTGAGGTACAGAGCACCCACCTGTACTGGTGACTTCAGATCTTTGATACTATGTGTCAGATATTGAGGAAACTTTCACAGTATGCATGACTGGTATTATTCAGAAGCCAAACTGAAGCACCTTGATAGTCCACTACCTACATCTACCTCAAATACTTAGAAAGTTAGCAGATATTATTTAGATATGGGTTTACAGTGGTACCACCATATTTCATCTGTTCTTTCAGATGATAGAAAAAGCATGATGCTATTTTATTCTTATCTTTATCTTCTCAAGGGAAAGAACTATTTAACTTAAAATCTTGTGCATGCATTCATTATGGTTGGACTCAATGATCTAAAAGGTCTTTTCCAATCTATATACTGCTATGACTAAATAAAAAAGAGAACAGGGACTCTCTGAAGATGCCATAGAGATTTTAGGAATGTGTGTACCGTCCTGCAGCTGTAGAAGGAGGTGTGGCTGGTCAGCACTTGTTCTGTTCTAATGGTATGAGGCAAGGTGTATGAGCTGAGGTAATGAGCCTGTGCAGAGCAATCAGCACTATTTTGATCATAGTACTCTTTATATTTACTGTTTTTGAACAAGCTGAACTGGCCAGGGAATAGCAATAGCCTTGGCTGGCAATACTGATGGTCTCTGAGCTTCCTTAAAAATGCTAGTTTAGATACCTGAGGGAGTAGACTGCTTGCTCTGTGAGGGGAGGCCAAGGGATCAAGGCTGGTTCACCCTGGAAAAGACCCAGTTTTGAAGGGACCTCATAACAGCCTTCCTGAGCAACTGGCTGGGGGGGGGGG